>JAJONR010002611.1:0-82953 GCA_029582245.1 Solanum etuberosum | reverse complement strand
CAAAGACCTTTCATTAGCTATCTTGTAGCCCACCTAACTCATCCTGTACTAAGAGTTATGGTCATTTGAAGTTGACCCAAAACTCATAACTTAAGCATGACTTGCAAAATTTCAGATTTTGCTATTTCCAATTTAGTTCTTTTTGGAACTCAAGGTGCTACTACATCTAGTGACCTTAACACTTAAGAAATTTTAAATTCCTCGGTAAAATTCTACTCGCGAAGGATGGTTCGAGTCTTAGCACAAAAAATTTCTGGGGTGTTACATAGATCCCCCTCAATACCTTTTGAGTCGAGTCTGTCGCACAAGGCTTGCGTAGTGCAATTTACATCATCTATGTGATTTGCAGGTTATTACACAATTGGAGATTCACCCCGTGCTCACTCAAAGGATAAAAATTATGATAAAAGTTGTTGCGGCGGTAAATTATCTTGAAATTCAAAAATATATATATAATTACACTGTATATATACATATTATATATACAAATAAATATAAAGTAGGCCTTCTAAAATCAATCTATAAACAACATTTATCCATTTATATCTATTTTTTTTTCTTTAAAAATAATAATCAATTTTACTTCAAAATTCAGTGACCTAACCTAATTTTTTTTTAAAATTTGTAAACTTTGCCTATTCATCACATCAAAGAGGTAAGATTGAAAAATAAGATATGGACTAAAGAGTCATGTTAAATATTTTTTCTTTTCAAGAAATTAAAGGGAGACATCTAAGATATTTTTAGAAAATATTTTTTTTTGCACCAATTGCATTCATTAGGTAATTCAAAAACATATGAATACTGAGTTTACATAAAATAAAATTCGTACTTCAAACAGTTTCTTCGCATGAATAATTTTTTTTAAATCATCTTTATTGAGATAATTTTCTTTGAACGAAACTTTCTTACTTATTTTTATTAATAAAAGCAACATGATATAAATATATCATAACTTTGACTCATTGGCTTTCCAATTGATAGGAGATTGACACCACCTATCACTAAGGCTTCATAAAGAATCATATATCGGAATTTGACTTATCGATAACATTTTTAATGAACTTTTTCATTGAAAATCTCTTATTAAGATAAATTCTTACGGGACATTTGTTGAAAATCAATAATTTTCTATTAGTTAAAATATTTGTGGAAAATAAAAATTGTTCACTTTTGATGAACTTAAAAAATCAAAACTGTTCAAAAGAATAATTAAGAGAACACTTTGAACCCACCCCAAACATAATGACCAATTTTGTTGATTTCTCACAAATAAGTTGTTTCGGAAAAATTATGAGTTAACTAGCATATAATCATACTTTTAGCAAATAGAAAAGAAAAATAGCACAGATTTTAATAAAGTTCGACTTGATCTAATCATCTAAGCAAAAGCAGGGAGAATTTTTACTACGAAAGAGACGAACCTCGTAAAATTCTTATGCTATTTTTCTTTTCAATATATTTTTAAAAAAATAATTATGTGCTGATTAACTCACAATCTTTTTTATAACATGAAGTTAATAATATAAAAAATGAGATGCATAGACCTACTAATGTATCTCACACTTAAAAAACATAATTATAACTTCAAAGTAGCTAGGCAATTAAATGTATATCTATTTTCATTGTTAGGTAACCATGATTTGCTTAGTAAATAATTAAATATAGAATTTTACTATTTCTAAGTAAACTTGAGAAAATTTATATACGTATAAAAGTACATCTTTCCATATAATAATTATTTTACGATACGTAGAAAAATACAACTTCCTACCTAAATCATAAAATAATATTATAGTGGCACAAGCATGCTTATACTGTAGTCAATACCATAATTATTCAATTTGATAGATTGCAAACCCACCAAATCAATAAATTTAAATAACTAATTAATTTATTGAGTTTTATATTATAGCAAGTGTATTACTAACCATCAAAGGATGTGGTGTAATGGACGTGACTGCTCCTTTTTAATTAAATGTTTCAAATTTAAGTTTTAGGTATGAATTATTTTTTTTAGGGAATATTTCTGTCGAATGGAGCCCTATGCAGTGCGAATCCGAAATAGTCGTGCAGGTACAGATATCGGATGAAAATAAGTGTATCATTACTACAAAATATAATAAATTCAAGTTGACTTGAATATTAAAAAATTGTAAAGAAAAGTGCATAACCTTTGTTTTCTTTGGTCTCAAATTTTCAAATAAAATAATTTCTTCAATCAAAATTATAGGGAATATTAGTTGCAGCTCCAAAGTTTATTCTTCTTTGAATAATAATTAGGGAAAAAATCATTTATTTTAATTACCAAGGCTGCAAAAAAATAAAATGGCTTGCACTCTGTCAGTAATTTTTTTATTAACTTATGTCTAAATTAAACTATCTTTATAAGTTTATAAAAGAGGATCTTGATATACTTTCTTTAAAAACAGATATAATTTTATTTTTATTTGAGAGAAGTATTGAAAACACCTCCAAACTCAATGTGAATTATTAGTTTCATCTCCGAACTATTAACAACTTGAAAGACACCCCTTTACTTGACTAATTGAACTTAAATACACTTCCGATCTTGCAACATGAGTGAAATACACCCTTAAATTCCCGTCAAGTTTAGTGGTGTTTTCGATACTTCTCATTAAGAACCTCGTGCTCCTACAAGAGTTTGAGACCAGTTATTATGACATGTGACAGATCAAAATTGTATCAAAGTTTAGTCAGTCAAATAGAGATACGTTATTAAGGCTATTAATAATTCGGAGACACAACTAATAATCTGCACTAAGTTCATAGCGGTTTTGAATACTTCTCTCTTGCTATTATAATATAGTCCATTTTTTCTTTTATTTTTTATTTTCATCTCTAATTTCTTTTTTACTCCTAAATTAATTTAATGAAATAACCATTAGCAAGAAATTTAAAAGTGACAGAGAATTTGCGTCATGATCAGTGGCAAAGATGTAAAATTCGTTAACGTCAAGGGTAAATATAGAATACGTCATCCTGACAACAATTCCCACTGTAGGCAAAACTCAATTTGCTGACTACAATTTCTGAATAATTTCTGACTTTTTTCATTTTAAAAAATAAAATAAAAATAAGAATATAAAAAAATAAAATAATATATAAATAAAATAAAAAGAAAAGAGACAAAGTACAAAACTTAAGAGGTCCCTAGATACATTGCCCCCACTGAAAAGTAGGTTGCTTTACAAATAATCCACCTCTTTCCACAAAAAAAATAATACAAAATAAATAAATAAAAAATAATTATGTACTTTAATCAATATTTTTTCCCAACAAAAAGCTAAAATATAATAAAAAGTTAAAAGGAAATCATCATTTTACTTTTCTTGTTTAGAAAAAAAAAAACATTAGATTTATGTTTATAAAAAAGATATCCTATGAAAATTAGACAATTTTTTTTTTTATTTTGGGTTAAGACATTACAAAAAAATATAATTTTCGAAGTTATTATCGTTAGAAAATCATTAATTTCAAATTTGTCAAAAATTTCTCCTTGATGAGGGATTTTCAATTGAAAATTCAGTGAAAACAATATTGACAAGGTAAATTTTGATTATTTTTATTAAGGATTAATTGATTTTCAATTAGTATATAGTTTAATACACACATGTAATCTGAATAAGAAAATATGAAAATAAGTATTCATGTGGATTCTTACTTCCAGATTAGATGAATAATTGAATTATACTTAAATTAATTATATCACTTATTTCTACTTTAAGATATGAATATTTTGCATAAGTCATTCATGTGGATTCTTACTTTATGTATTCTTTAAAAAAATATTATTTTAAACCACATAACTAAAATCTCATTAAAGTTGTTTATTAGAGTAAGTAATTAGTGTCCTATCTTTGAGGTATCTTTTCTAAATCATGAGAGATTATGATTTACAGATTTTAGATTTAAATTTTAGATATAAAAATATTTCTGACGAGGAACACTTTACTCCTAATGTAAAAGATATTTGGATTTGAGTTTTTGCAAATGATTTTTTTTTAATTGAGAACACCATCTAAATTATGAATCATATAATACATAATTTAAATTTAATTAGACTTCAATACTAAACCTGAAATAGAAAGCATAAAAAAATAAAAAATATTTTATTGGGAACGCTGTCTAAAGAATGAATCATATAATGTGCGATTCAACTTTGATCAGAATTCAATTCAAATATCAAATCTCGAATAAAAAGACATTAAAAAAACAAAAAAAAATATTCTACTATGAACACCATCTCAAAAATGAATCATATACCTTTCTGTTTCAATTAATATGAATTAGTTTTATTTAACACGAAATTTATGAAATAAAGAAAGACTTTTAAAATTAATGATCTAAAATAAGTTATAGATATTTGTATAACTATAGATTATTTTATTAAGAATAAAATAAATACTTTAAAATTAAATATAGAAATATATCACTCTTTTTAAAATGAACTAAAAAAAAAGTACATCATATAAAATAAAACAGAGAAAATAACATGCTACTATTCGTATTTAATCGTATTTAATCGAAATTCAATAGAGACACCAAAATAATAGTAATTTTGTGTAGTCCCAATGCACAGTGAGCCTCCTGATTAGAAAGCCGACAAGAAACTCCCACAGTGGCACATTACACGTAATTCTCTACTATTTCCAAGGCTATTTCTGTCAACTCCAAGAAAAATAATAATTAAACTAATTAATTCCCTCACTAATTAAATCATTAGCGCATTTTAGCAAGACATAAGCGTATGTTAGCACACTCCCCACCACCTATTTTTACCCCCTTCCTCTTCCCTCTCTGCTGCTACTTCTTCTGGTGATGAAAAAAAAAACACACAGAGCAAAAACACTAACAGCAGCCTCCTCTCTCAACTACCCACTTCCCAAAAAAACACACAATACACACAGTGATTACACTTTGGAACACCAAAAAGATTCTATTTTTAACAGCCCTAAGGATCAAGAACACTCTGAAAACTGATAAAGTTTTGATCTTTACTCTCTTTAGTCACTAAAGATTCATATATTTGTTCAGATATTTGTTGGGTTTTTGTTAAAAATGGAGAAAATTGTGTTTGTTGTCAACTGCGAACTTAAAGCTTGTGGTATAGTGTAGTTTTCTTCTCCATTTTCTTGGCTGAGGAAAAAAGTTCTTTTTTTTTTCTTCTTTCAGTTTCAACCTTTTTTTCTCCCCCATAGAATGGGTTGCAGGCTAAAATCAGTAGAAAATTTGGATCCTGTGAGAAAAAGAAGTGGTGGACTGAGAACTAAACAGGCAGGGCGTGGGTCTTGCAGAGGGAGTTAGTTTTTTAATCTGTAATTTTTTAGCTGAGAAAATTTAAAAGAGAAAAAAAACAAAGAATTGTGCAAAAATGGGGTATTTGCTGAAAGAGGTTTTAAAGACTCTGTGTGGAGTCAACCAATGGTCTTATGCTGTTTACTGGAAGATCGGTTGCCAGAACACAAAGTGAGTTTTTTTTTCCTATTTTTCAATGAATGAAGTTTTTTTCTTCTTTCAAGAAAATGTAATAGTATTGGCTTGTGACTTGAGTTTGAGGTTTTATGTGAAAGTTTTGTTTGATGGAAGTGAAAAAAGAAGTGATCTTGGCTTGTGGGTTGATTTCAGATTGCATGTTAATTCTTGTTTTAGTTGTTTCATGTGGGTGAAAGTTGAAAAAAATGCAATCTTGGCTTGTGGATTCAGACATTGAGTTTATTTTGATGTGAAATTTCTTTTTCTGGATGCCTTGTACTGCTTTTTGTGTTAATTGACTTATTTTCTCTACTGTTGTATTTTGATTTGTTGCACTTGAGCTTCTTTGCCTTCACGAGTTAGTGGTAAGGTCTAGTATATTCTACCTTTGCTAGATCCAACTCGTGGGATTATAGTAGGTATGTAGTTGTTGTTTCTTGTTGGGTGTAGCTTTGTTTGTTCTTTTTTATTAAACCAAAATGAAAATGAGAGTTGATAAAAGAGAATACTGATCCTATAATCTTGCTTATGATTTAATAAAAGAAAATTAGGTTTTTATGAATTCATTTCTTTTTGAGGCCAAATGGAGAAAAGTGTAGGATTTTACTATTTTTTTGTTTGTTTATTCTATGGCATTTGTTTTTTCATCTTTTCATTTTTCTTGTTGTTCTGGTTTCTGTTTTGGATTTTGTGCTGACAACTGTTCTTTCTCTTTGCTGAGAAAATGGAGGACAAATGAAAGTAATAAACTGAAAAAGTGTTAAAAGTCTGATGGTCCTTTTGTTGTTCAGCACTTCACCTGTTGCTGCAATACTGTGAACTGAGTTTCACTGATTCTATTGTGTTCACTTCTTTGTTTTTTGACCAAACAAAACTGCTAGCTTTCTTTAATGTGTAGCATAATACTGTGCTAGTAGGTAACAATGTGGTGTCTTGTTATCCATCCATGCTGATAGCTGTACTATTCTTGTTTTTTCAATATCATATTATTTTGTTGTAGTTACTGTCTTATTACTTTGTTACTATATGCTATTAGTTGTACTTTTGTTACTTCTTTTTCTAGACTGCTTCGGAGGAGTTAAGGTCTGCCTACACTCTACCCTCTCCAAACTCCACTTGTGAGATTATATAGAGTATGTTGTTTTTTATCATGGTATATGTGATTTGACATGCTATAAATTTACTAGATATTGTTGTGTTTTTGCTTTTCCTTTTATTATCTGGAAACTGTCATTTTCTGCTTTTGGAATGTTGTGGTTTGTTCCAGTCCATTTTGTTTTGAAGAATCTTATTGGAATGAATGAAAAGGAAAAATGAAATGAAAGTGATTTGTTTTAATCTCTGATGAAACCCTTTATACTGTTATGATTTTCCTGTATAGAAACATATACTCATTACTCATTCTTGTTTGATTCTATGTGATGTTATTCTCCAATTTCTTGTCTCTTCTTCTTTGTTTTATATATGCACTTCTCCAGTAATCTTGCTTATAAGAACACAGAACTGTCACTTTCTATTAATATTAATGACACTGAAACTTAGCTTATCTGCTGGCATTTACTAAAGTTTTCTAATGATTCTTTAACATTTTTTTTTACTTATACTGATTGGCAGGCTTTTAATTTGGGAAGAATCCTATTATGAACCGTCAACATACTCCGGAATTCATGGAGTTTCGATGGTTGAGAATCCGGAACTATCGTTCCATGATTGGGGCGTTTGCTGGGGTTCGGGGGAGGTACATAATCCTCAGCTTATGAATCAAGCAGGGGAGAGAGTGCATTTGCTTGTAAGCAAAATGATGATGGAAAATCAAATCAATATAGTAGGAGAAGGGTATAATATCTGAACTTTCAGTTTATTGATTCTTTTTTTTTATTTTAAAAGAAGTATTGAAAAGATTTTGTTTATTTACCATGTCGTTGATATGCATAATTTTACTTCTCAGACTAGTTGGACGGGCAGCAGTTACTGGGAGTCATCAGTGGTTTCATTCAGAGGGTTTTAGTAGAGTAGTTCATCCACCAGAGGTACATTTTGATATAATTCTTAGCATGCTGAGGTTAAGAGCCCGTTTGCCGTTGTGAAATTTGTAAAAAAAAAGTTGTTGTTTTCAAAGTGAAAAATGGTAATATACAAATTGGACTTGTTTTGAATTTCTGTGAGTGATCACTCATTTAGAAAACAACTTTTTGGTGTTTTTCAAAATATCTGGCCAAACATGATGTTCAACTCCGGAAAGAAGTAAAAAAATATTCATGGCCAAACGACCACTAAGTTATATCCTGAGAGAATATGTAGCACGCATTAGTATACAGGATTTATGCTTTCTCAACCACATTTAGAAATTTGAATAGCTGCCCCTTGCGATAATCAGTTGTGTGGTTAAAATTTGATAGTTTTACCATTGAACTGAATTTGGTCAAGGTTAAAGACAATCCATATATACAATTACTTTTATTTTTATTTTTATTTTTTGGGGATGTGGGGGCTCTTTTCAAAAGGCTAAAGATAAACCTAAGCTAGGTTAATCCTAAATCTTGTATTTTTTTTTGTAATGAGGAGATGTTACGGTATTTATGTCCTGATGAAACAACTGATACTCATTGATGTATCCATACGCTGTTGTTCTTTTAGGTCCTGAAAGAGCTCACGGGACAATTTTCTGCTGGCATCCAGGTACAATGTGTTTGAGATAACATATATACTAATGTGTGTTTTTGTTTTGCTGGTCACTGATTCTTTATATTGTTTATACATGCAGACAATTGCAGTTGTTCCTGTTCTTCCTCATGGTGTCGTCCAATTTGGATCATGCTTGCATGTAAGTCTATTTTGCTTTTTGTTTTTCATCTTTTTTTTTTTTTTTTTCTTTGACAAAGAACAAAAAATTGTATTTTCATCATTGTTGCCTTTAAAAGACAAGTTAGGAGTCAAATAGAGTAGAATATATAGCAGTGTTGTCAGAGGCACGCTTAAGCCTTGAAGCGAGGTTCAAAACGTATTGAGCGTTTCGCCTAATGTGCGCCTCAGTCTTGTCATCAAGGTTCTAAGGCATGCTCTTTTCCTTGTCAAGAGGCGACACTAAACAATTGATATATCACTTTATCGTAAATATTTTTCAATTCTTTGTTCATATATTTTGTTATTCATGCTTTTATAATTATTACTCTTGGACTAAATATAAATATTTGTACCTTTTCTCCCTTTTCGTCTTTTTTCAGTAAACCCCACAATTTATTTGCGCTTATAGCCCCAACGGACCTTGGAGCTTTCTTCGCATTTTTTACTTTTGTTAATACCGATATTTAGGTTTTTTTTTTTTTTGGGTTGATATTTAGGTTTATTGATTGATTGTTTTTTTAGTTTTTTTTTAACTACTATTATAAACTACATCAAGTAAAATGGTCATTTTTTTTGCCTCAGATAATGGAGAACACGAGTTTTGTGGAGGATGTGAGGATACTGATAAGTCAACTAGGATGTGTCCCTGGTGTCTTGTTATCCGATGAAAATGCAACGAAATATCCGATGGTGAATACTGGCACACCAGTTTATCTGGGAAGTTCAGGTCTTGTAGATTCTTGTGTGAGCACAAACGTAATGAACTCTGCTCCGGTTATTGCTAGCTGCAGTTATCAGGGCAACTCAAGTCAGACTGATGGTTTTATTCGTCAAACTTCTTCCTCTATGGCTGCACAAGTTCGGGATAGAATAATGCAGTCTACCGATGCAACATTTCAAGTGTCCAATATGGCCCAACGTTTTGTTGAATCTCATGATGATCGTCAGTTTCACAAGAAAATTATTCCAGAGGTGAAAGCACACCTGTCTCCTAATAGCCAGCTAATAAATAACGTGATTAAAGCGGAGGTAATTTCTCCAAGCTCCAACATGTGGATGAGTCAACAAGCTCCTTTACACATTCCGCGGCCTCCCTTTCATCAGCGATCTTCTACCGACTCATTAACTGTAGATAGCGGCAGCTTAAGCAATGTATCCCAGCTTAATGGGTTCACTTCATCTGATCCGAGATCCAATGATGTCCTGATCTCTAGTTATCATGGAAATTCAATTTTTCCATCCACTGGAGAAAATGAACTATGTAAACGAGGGGATGGGCATCACCGATCAATTCCATTCCCCAATTCTACTGCTGATGCCAATGGACTATCAAACATAATCAGCTCTTGCACAAAGTTGGTTGGAAATGGGTTTCAAACCACGTCAAAATTAAATGTTGGGGATGATTTGATAACACGTAATATTTCTGATGGTCTGAATGCACAATTTATGTGGGATGAGAGTAATGGAATAGTCGAAAATGATTTGTTTCAAGCACTTGGTATTATGCTAACACAGAATGAGCACCCGTGTAGTACAAGCAAGTCGGTGCAAGAGGTTGAAAATAACAAGTATGAAGATTCCTGTATCCAACGTCACTCGGGGGATGACCTGTTTGATGTTCTGGGTGCTGATTTTAAAAATAAACTATTCAACGGAAGCAGGAACAGTTATCAAAGTAATGGACCAGACTCGAACACATGGGATCGGGTTAAGAGTAACTCTACTTCTGTGATTAGTCAGCATGCTTCTTCGATAGTCAATCAAGGAAAATCAGATAGTGGATCATTCTTTGTGGCTGGTTTTGAGCGTCTTTTGGATTCTATAGCGTCCAAGCCTTCTGCCAAGCAGAATCTGGATGATGATGTTTCTTGTCGGACAACGTTGACAAATTTGAGTAGCTCCTCTGCTCCAAATGCTTCATCGTCCTATGGCCGAGCTGGTTTCTCGAGTCAAATTCAAGGAGATGTATTTGGGAAACCCAAGACCCTTACAAAATCAGGAGCAACAGTTTCTCGGTCATTTAGATCCGAGAAAGAAAAGACAGGAGCTTATTCGCAGAGTAGTTCAATTTATGGGTCACAAATTAGTTCATGGGTGGAACAAGGTCATGACACAAAGCCAACTAGCAGTGTTTCTACTGGATATTCTAAGAAGCCCGATGAGACGAGCAAGACCGGTCGCAAAAGGCTTAAACCAGGAGAGAATCCTAGACCTAGGCCAAAAGATCGGCAAATGATCCAAGATCGTGTGAAAGAACTGCGAGAAATTGTTCCAAATGGGGCAAAGGTGAGATACCTGTTTTGAACTATTTATCATATCCTTCTCTAGTTTTGTAGACTCGTTGAATGAATATTTTCTCTTACAGATACCTTTTCCATTTTGGTTTTGTGATTACAGTGTAGCATTGATGCACTACTGGAACGCACGATCAAGCACATGCTTTTCTTGCAGAGCGTCACAAAACATGCGGACAAATTAAAACAGACTGGAGAGTCAAAGGTTTGATCATAACCATTTAACCTTTGTTATGATCCCATTGTCAAAAATTTGTTTTAAAGTTCAGATGATACACATAGAAATGTGTCTACAAAATGTTTGAATGACGTGTTAGCAAGTGATACAAGAAGCCTGAATGTATGAGAATTACTTACGACCTTTTCCCTCATGTTGTCAACTTGCAGATTATCAGCAAGGAAGGAGGATTGCTTTTAAAAGATAATTTTGAAGGAGGAGCGACGTGGGCATATGAAGTTGGTTCACAGTCTATGGTCTGCCCGATTATAGTTGAGGATCTGAATCAACCTCGTCAAATGCTCGTGGAGGTCAGAACATCTATAAATTATGAATTCTTGACTCTTCTGTGGACTCGTTCATTTATTTCAGCTGAATTGGTTTGTTTTCTGCAGATGCTTTGTGAAGAACGCGGTCTATTTCTGGAAATAGCTGACATAATAAGAGGATTGGGCTTGACCATCTTAAAAGGGGTTATGGAGACGAGGAACGACAAAATATGGGCGAGGTTTGCCGTAGAGGTACACACTTCTGCCAAGTTCAACTGCCTACATGGTCACTGACTAAGTTTGAGTGTCTTATCTTACAAAACGTGTCAAGTTTTAGGGGCTATCTAGGTATTATGCCTTCTTATAATAGCCCAAACATTTCAATATTTTGATGTTTAATTACAGGCAAATAGAGACGTGACGAGGATGGAGATATTCATCTCACTTGTTCGCCTCTTGGAGCAAACATCAAAAGGCGCAGAGGAATCTGCTAAGGCCATTGATAACGACACAGCAATGGTGCATTCGTATCACCAAGCAGCGTCTATACCAGCAACAGGTAGACCTTGTAATTAACAATGCTCAACAGATGAGAGACTATGTGATCTTCGTCTGGACGTGTTAAGAGCGAGCTATCAACCATGCTTGCCATGACTAACATTGTACACTTAGGCCGACACTCGTGGTTTTTTCTCAAAGCTAATCCTCATTTTTCGCCACAAGTATCCAGATTCTCGACATGCCAAGCCGTTTAGTCCCCTCTCATGATTGCTTCTGTAGAATGGCAATTCATCGTTCGAGCTAGTTTTTTTTTTTGTATTTTTTTGGCTCTTGCCCTTTGAAGTACTATAATTTTGATTAGGTACAAGGAGAAGGGAAATGGTTTTTATTGTTGTATAGAAAAAGGTGGAGGGTAATAGGAAGTAAGCTTAGGGGTGTTTATTTTAGCTAATATTTGTCTACTTAAATGTTTTTTCTGGCTTTAATTATGTGTTTTTTGCCAGCTGAAATATTCTTGTTTGCATTATTATTGTTCCTTTCCTAAACTAAAGAATTTACTTGCCCTTCATGGAAAGTGAAAGTCGTTTCGTTCAGTACGAGATTGCTCCACATCTCTCGTTGCTTACACCTATCGCTTGTTGAAGTTCTGTTCAAAAACTTTGTTCGAGAACTTGTATAGAAAAGGATTTCTCACGTCCCAGTAGTTCTTCCATACCAACTTAGCTGCTTGGTGCTGCTATTGGCATAACAACCGGTACACCATAGGTTAGCCCAAACCAATCCTTTCGTACTAGGGTTAGCTTTTCGTAGTTCTCCCTTTAACACCAAGGGTAGATAGGAATTGAATTGTTTCATGACATTCTAAACCCAACTCACGTATCATTTTCCCACTTCATTCTCATTGGAATTGCCAAAAAAATAAAATGTTGGACACATTCTAAGTTAAAAATTATGGGTATGATTACAAGTTTTAAAAGTTCTATGACCACACAAATATTGTTTTGAAAAAAATAAAATGTTTGTGGCATAATAAAACTCTTAAACTTAGTCGAATTTGAATAATGTAATATAACTCTTTTTTATTTATAATTGCGATTGTTGGGATTTATATGATACAACAGTCCAGTAAATTTACAATTAAAAGTGATCTGAATTTTTTATTTTTCACAAATTTAAGTTAGTATAGTGTATAATAAATGTAAAATAATGTATTTTATTTTTCAGGTCACTTTTTATGCCCACAATAACGAAACCAAGAATATCGCTAAGGATATAAAAACTTTTATATATTTGATGTATAATTTTTCGATGAAAAATGTTGAATTAGTCACCCATCATTCTAGCTATATGACTGCCAAAATGTGAATTAATAATTAATCACCCACTAGCAAATAATGCATGTTATGATTTAGGTTTTTTTTTTTTTTTGAACCTAAGGCAAATTGATAGTCGTTATTTTTGGATGCACACCGAATAATTTTTTTTTTGTGTAAAAGCTCACTAACTATAATAAAAAAATATAAATCACATTAGATAAGTTCGATGTGAGGAACTCGACTAAGAAGATATTGATAAAAGAAATCAATCCCTAGCTTCCTTCGTGGAATATCACCCGTTATACCAATTCAGTCTCGATTTATTAACATTTTTGTCAAAGTAGAAATCTATGCTTATAGGATATGAAGTTGGGTTGGTTCCTCAAAATATATCTATCTTTTGTTATAATAATATTCCTTTATTTCAAAGACATATTCCTGAATTTTTTTATCCCCAACTTATATGGTTAAATTGGATGCTAAAAGAATCAAATATTTGTTTGTCTGTGCTATTTTTTCATAAGAAGAAAGAACGATTTTTTGAAGTGAATAATAAATAAATTTCTTCACCGAAAAAAAAAACATATTTATTTGCATATTGTAAGATTTATTTTTTACAACAACGTTTTCATTTTCAAGAATTCTGAACGATGAAAAGATTCCAATCATTCCTGATTTATTTAAGGGTAAATGACATTTTTGGTCCCACAATTATTACATACTATTAAGTGTATATACACTTAATCAACAATTAACTAAAATGTGCACTTTGATTCTTTGCTTGTTTATATCCACAAATTTATCATTATTACTAATTGTTCCACTACTTTACTCATATGTTATGAAGCTTGCATTAATATTTTCCATATTTAGATGGTAATATAGTTCTATATATAGTCGAAACATAACATACTTTCTACATAAAAAATCCAAAAATACATGTTTCAATTAATTAAAAATTAAATTTACTTTGTTAAATAGCATAAGTATGAGAGTTTTTGGAGAAAACTATTTTGTTTTTATTTAAATTGCAAAGGATATGGAGGAGAGATCCGCCACAAAAACTATTAGGTCGGGCCTAAATCATGTATTTATATTAAGAATATATATACTTAAAATTACGATCTAAAACTCATAAATTTAAAATTCTCGACTCTCGATTCGAATAAAGCAACATGTCTGGTTGTCCTAACAAATCAGTACAACGACATATCTTATCAATAAAAGATGCTAATATTATAATATTTTTCTATGAGAACTAAAAAATCTTTTACTAGGAGAAGATTAGGTCTCAACCATTGACAAGATTCATGGATAGGGAGGGATAAATATAAAGCAATGAAAAGTTTAATAATGTTCTAACCAAACATTATTATTTTCCATTTATTTATTTATTTATTTATTTTGTTCTAGCATTGATGCTTTTTATCTATTCATCAACCCTATTTTCATGACTTTTTTTCCTTAAATTCTTAATTATTAGGATTGTAATAGGGAGTTGTGGAACAACAGTAAAATTATCTCTGTGTAATCTATAAGTCATAGATTTGAGTTGTGGAAGCCGTCACTAATATACTTGTATTAGAATAGACTGTCTACATTACACCTTTAAAAGTGTGATCTTTTTCCGAACTTTGCTAACACGGTATATTTGTGTACGGGGTTGCCTAGTATTGTAAAACTAAATAAAACTTTACACCAAAAAGGAATATCTGAATTCTATTCTCTAGCTGGATTACTTCACTACTACACTCCCAGATCTTAGATATTTGTGTTATATATATATATATTAACTTTATAAGTTATCATTCATGAGAAATAAAAATTAATATAAATGCACTTTAGTTAATGTATATCGTTCGATATTGATTGGTGTGATATTTCTATTAAACAGAGAAATAAAAAACTAATGTAATAATGTATAAATTTGAATTAAATATCTTAAATATATAAAGTTTGCTTGGTGGAGTGTTGATTTTGAACTTCACTTAATTTGCACCATTAGGTCGCAAGTTCAAAATTATCAACCCCTTGTTTTATCACATCCAAGTTATATATACATTATTTTTTCTGAAGTTAACGCGTGCATGACGTGCACCCTCATGAATACGTGGGTCATCCACCTCTGCGTCTGGATACAGATTCAGTTGAACCCAATAGTTTTTGTTTAAACAATATATTTACATTAATAAATTTATTAAATATGTATTAATATTAATTTGGAATCTATATATTAACACTTGAAGTGGCCGTTCTAAAATTTAAAATCTATAAAATTGAATTCTGACTTCTCCGCATATTTTTTGCTTTTCTGGGGAGTTGTTTAGTGTTTTGTAGATTTATATGTACGTCAATAGAAAATACAACAAACTTGTAATATTTTTATCTTATATTAAAAAGGGGATTAATATACTCTTCAATTTTGAAATTTAGAGCATACATATTCTTCGTTTAAAATAATGGTGATGTATATATAAATTTTTTTTTTTATGTATATATAATCTCATTGTCTAATAAATAATGTATATATATCATTATCATCTAACAAATGATGCATATTTATCCTCATTGTCTATCAAATGATAAATATTTATTGTTTTCGTTACATACCTATATTTATAGAATTAAAAATAATAATCATAAAACTGATTTTTAAATTCCAAAGATATCATGTGAGTTTAAAAAATTACTTCACCTATTTTTTCCATTTTTAAAAAATTATTTCTATCAATAATATTTGTCTGAAACGCTAAATATTTGTTTGAGACTGAAACGTAATAATTTGTTATTGCTATTTTTGTGACGACGTGTTGAAATGTTAGGGACATATCATTTATGTCTCCAGCTCCTATATATTCGGGGTGGAAACTTCACACACATGTAATAATATTCTTCCCAATATTCTTTTTAAGATTAAATAAAATTTTGGCATTCTCAACCCTTCAAATATTTGAGCGTTCGATATTTACTTTGAAAACTGATTAATTTAATTTTACACTGTACAAGCTTCATGATAATGATAGTGTCTTCTTATCAAGATTTTTTTTCCGTTTATCAAATTTAAACCTGCAATATTTAATTAAAAGTATAAAGGAACCTATTCATCCTATCGTAATTCATATGATATTTTATGCTAGTGAAATGCATGCATTGGTATGACAAAACAATTAAATGTGAACCATTTATTTCCTCTAAAAAAAAAGGCTAATACTAAATGGCCAGAAATTTAAAAAAACTAAAATATTTTTTTTAATTTTAAAATAAGCTGATCTTTTTTTCATTTTTTAGTTAAAAGGTATTAAAGTTAAAATGTTTAAAAAGGTAAAATAACATAAGTAAAATATCATTCTGGCCAAATTTTCTGATTAAAAGGATTTTTCCAAATAAAAATTTATTATCTCTTCTCTGTCATATTATTATTCTAGATCTATAATTTTATTGGCCAACTTTAAAAGAATTTGGTTAAAAGTTGAAGTGACTTAAAATTTTGAATATTAACAAGAACACTAAGAATAAATTCAAATTCTTCGGATCACGTGTGTTGCAATAAAATCATCAATTGGCAAATAAAGTTACTCCGTTTCATTTTATGTGACAGA
Source organism: Solanum etuberosum (assembly GCA_029582245.1). Taxonomy (NCBI): domain Eukaryota; kingdom Viridiplantae; phylum Streptophyta; class Magnoliopsida; order Solanales; family Solanaceae; genus Solanum; species Solanum etuberosum. The sequence continues at coordinate 66,414 of JAJONR010002611.1, read as the reverse complement.
TGTTGAAGTACACTAATTAAATTATGGGTGCACATGATACGATATTTAAAATTTCTATTTTTAATTTTAAAAATTATTATATTATCATCATATCAAATTAATTCGGTATATATATGATTTCAATATTTATAAGTTTGATTTTAATTTATAATTTGTTCGACTTGACTTTCATATAATAAAAAAATATGACTTTTGCTTTTTACAAAAAATATCTCAATTATATCATACTAATTACACCTTAGTACAAGTGTAGAAATATTCAAATGAAAGTATAAACAATTCCTTTGTTAATCAATTACCCAAAAAAAACATTTCAATCAAAATAGAGTAGTCAATGTTTCCGACTAAAAAATTAGTTTAGTACTAATAGTAGCTTATGAGTTTGTTGGTATCATAAGAATATAGTTGAATTGTATATATAATTATATATTTTAGTACGGTATTCAATATTTTGATCGGTTACCAAATCCTTTTAAAATGTCATCAAATATCATAATATCGAAATCATGATATTAAATAGTATTTTAATATGATAATTCAGTATCTACTGTATCATATCCACCATAGATCAAACAACCTAATTTTCTATGTGAATTTGAAAATTAAGCAACAATTTTCATAGAAAGTATATAAGTGTTAGTAGTTTACTAATTAATTTACAGTTTAAACTAATAGAAGTGTCCAAAAAAATTAATGTCATCTCACATGTAGTGATTACCTTATCTGTCCCAAAGAGAGGGAGAAAAAACAGCTAATTGGAATCAAAGATTTCTCATTCGATATTTAATATCCGTACTAAAGTTCTGATTAATTAGCATTGACGTTATAATATTTTTAGGCTCAACTAAGACATAATCTTACATAGGAGAGAATGGAGGTTGAGAATCATCGAAGACAATTAGTAGGTAATCAAACGCTTCTCTCTTCTCAGTGGTAGATCAGGTTCTAGTCTGAAGTAACTATTTGTTCTTTCACCAGTATTATTATAAGACTGCTAGCATTATCTCATCCTTCGATTTTCTATTTTATTACTATTGTTATTTTTCTAAAACTTAATTTGGTTACGTTTACTATTTTATTGACAATACTTTTCTTTTTACATTTAAAAAAAAATGTTTTTAAAAATGATTTATTTAAGTCAAGGGTCTATCAAAAACAATATTCCTACACTATAAATAAATAAGATTAATTTATGTACACCTCTTTTTTTTCAAATCTCACTTGTAAAATTATACTGATTGATATTATTGCACTATTTTTTTAAAAAATATAAAAATAAATTAACGATGACTTTCCATTGGAAATTTCTTTTTGCTCAACATTTCCAACGTAACCTGCATGTTGAAAAATGAATCCTATGTTGGGAAAAGAAAAAAAGTATTTTTTTGATACATGAATTAAGATAATTCATGTATAGGAAATTAATTAAGATACATGTGTTATTTTAGTTTGTTCATGAACTAGGAAAGATAAAATTTGTTCATGATCAACTAGGGTAGATAAAAAGATATTTAGGATTAAATTAGGTACATGCCAAGAAAATATGTAAATATATATGTGGTTTAACTATTTTATTTAAGTTAAGTTAGTGAAAAAAATATATTTTCCGCTTATCTTAAAAAAGAGCTTGATTATGTAAGTTAAATTATGTGGAATAAAAGAATCGTTACCTTACTTATCTTCGAAAATCATGATTTTTCTTATTATTTACTAACAAATATATACTTCTATCGAAAATATGGGTAACTTGAATTTTAATTAGCAGTGTTTCAATGTAAGCTTCTTAGCCTAGCTAAAAAAGGCGAGGCAACACTATTCGCTTGAAGTAATAAAGTATCAGTTACCTTGCACAAACTCTTTTTTCTTGAACCTCTCTTCCTATGTATAATTAAAAAAGATAAAACATATAGGAATTAGGTCAAACAAATTAGGAATTGATGACGGACAAATTCTATAGCTAAAAAATAAAATTTGTTGTTCATTTTATTAAACAACAAACTATTTAAAAATTCTGTAGTTAATTTTAATTTATTTTTATAGTGAATATTCGTGATAATCAACAAAATATTATAACTATTGTCATTGTAACAAAGTTTTATTGCTTGTCTTCTTGTGAGAGATCGTAGGCGTCATCATAAATACCATTGTGTGGGTGATATGTACACAAAATATCTCACGTTAACAAAGTTAAAGAAGGGTCAGGATCGCACCCCATGAAATGTGACATAGATAACGTATCTCTAATACTCTCTTTGTCCCTATTTACTTGTCAAATATTTCCTAATTTGATTTCCCTTTTTACTTGTCATTTTTGACAAATCAAGAAAGAACACATTTTTTCTTCCTAATATATCCTCAATTTACATTGAGTTAATGTATCTGAAAAATATAGTGAATAGATAAAACGATAAACTCACTATACCAATCAAAATTTGACAAATAAAAAGTAACGAAGGGCCGGAGTATATCTTAATATTATATCTTGTCTAGTTTTATGTGTGACCACAAAATTCACGAGTGCTCTAATATTATCTTCAAGATATGTCTTATCTTTTTTTTTTTTTTTTTTTGGGCTATTGATTTAAGTTTCCAAAATAGTCTCAATATATTTACCTTTCCTTTTTGGATTTAACTTCAAGTCAATAACCAGTCAGCCACCACTATAATATGAACAGTCAAAATACCAAGAAAATTAATGCAACTGTTCCAACTAAAACTATAAAGCCATGAATAACGCGTCTGAAAAAATATTTCTATCAAATGCATAACAGTTCACAACAACACTTGGTTATAGTACAATCATCACAACCAATATTGGTATATGACCACTGTCAAATCTTGTAGTGAAGTGGTTAATAAGTATTCTTTTATTTTTATGTTACGATTCAGACTGTCGTGAGTGACATTCATACTAAACAAACTCAGAAGAACCCATGACAGCTTGAAAGATGTAGCTCATACTTGGATTCGAAAATCATGCGTCTCTCAACTGAGGTTTTGGATCAGCTGCTGGAAGATGTCCTGTACTCAACAAGAAAAAGAACAGGTGCAATATCAGTACACAAACCACAGTGTACTTGTAGGATCACGCGGCCAGTCCAAGACATGAATATAAACAGTCACTACAATACGGTAACACAGAACAATGCATAACATACCAACAATTAGCAATCACTTAGACTCCCAGTCACATGTCATGAAACAAAAATACCTGGGTCAACCAATGCATGACTACATGTCCCACATGCTCACAATGCAAATGCCTGGTCCTCTCATGGAACCACAATCACATACCTGGTTCTCTCATGGAACCCAAACCAAAGTTGTTAGTGTGACGATGTGGTGCCTGAGCCATCCATAGTTAGTGTACCGATGTGGTACCCGAGTCATTCATACTGGCGTGGTACCCGAGGGACGTGGTTGTGATAAGTGTTATGTGAATTGAGGAAAAATAAGAAATTAAAGAGGATGTACCATTTTGAGGGACGTGTCGCGCGCCGCAACGGATACTATGACTCGAGGGACTTGTCGCACGCCGCAACAGATTCTATTATCGAGGGACGTGTCACACGCCACGATGAATTTTATTATCGTGGGTCGTGTCGCACGTCGCGACGGATGCATGGACAGATATGTCCCCCATGAGTTCCAGACTGAGAGACAACATATGTGTATCATTAGGTCAGACATGCATCACTATACTTGACATTGCATTTCATTGCCTTGCACATCTTTATCATTGGTGAACTTGATCTTGTGTGTGTGTGTTTTTTTTTTTTTTGATCTTGTGTGTTGTTGATCTTGTGAGTGCCTTTTTCTGGAACTTGTGATTGATGAATATTGAGCTTGTTGTTGAGGATATGTAATTGTTAGAGTGTTGTTGTTGAGCTGTGTGCTATGTAAATTATGAACTATTAGGTTGGACTGGTTTTTATGCAGGTTGTAGTTGTGGGGAGTTCGGTTGGGGTGTAAGAAGTACTCGTATTCTATTCCCTTAGCTTGTGTTTAGAAGTTTACTTGCTGAGTACCGTGTGGTTTGGTACTCACTCATTGCTTCTACATTTTTGTACGTTACTAGCCTGGACCTTCATGATACTTTCTCTTCTCTTCTTGTCCGAGGCTTCTTGTGGAGGTTTGTGAGGTAGCTGCTTGTCATCCCAGCAGTCCTTCTTTCTCCTTATTTATGATCTTGTTCTATTCTAGAAACAATGTCATTTGGGACTTGTATTTTCTTTCAATTTTGTTATAACACATTAGAGACTTGTACACGTGACAACCAGATTTTGGGGTATATTTAAGTTTATTATGAATTTCTGCATTATATTAAAGTATTAGACTTTTATTTATAGTTTTTTTCCGCACTTTATCGTAACGATTGAGTTTTAAGCTGACTTGTCTTGGTGGGATAAGACGAGTGCTATCACGTCCATTTTTGGATCGTGACACAGTAGCTATAACCTAGATTGTAAGGCTTAAAAATCAATACATAAGGTTGGGGAGTCAAATTTTTACCTTTATCGATGAATTTTGAGGGAAAACGGTGCAACCTGCCCAAAATCGCCCCTCCCGAGTTCAAGAACTCAAAGTGCAGAAAGTAGAGATTTCGGGAATATTTCTACACTAAAACCCGATTCGGCCTACTATAGGCTATAGCGTCTGCACACTCTGCTATAGCGGGATGCCTCTCAATATAGTGGCTTTGACGAAACTTTAGAAGGTCAAACTCCGAAAAAGTTTTCTGGCTCAAATTCTTTCACTATTGGCTTACTCATAACGATCGGATCAGGTCGTTACATTTTAATTAGAGATTTCAAGTTTGAATTTTGAACATGATTTTTTTTTTGTAGGAGTATTATACTCCTAAAATACAATTTTCCAGAACGACTTTGATTTAGTCAGGCTTATAAGTAGCAGTATCAGACATCGTATAAAAAATGAAAAATAAAATAAAATAAAATAAATAAAAGATATGTGGCCACTACCAAAATTTGTGGTGAAATGGTAAGTAGGGATGGCTTATCATGGGTATAAAGAAGAAAAAAAATCAACTACAATTGATAGTTGATATACTTTGCATATCTAGCTTTTTTTTGTCTTAGGTCACTATGATCAGTACATGTATCAAATCTCATGTTAGATATATAGGAGTAATAAATAATTAGGGATAGGTATTTAATATTTGGTTCGATACTTTCAAATTTTAATTTTGATAATTGAAAATAAGTATTAAATATCACATTTTTAAAATTTGGTATGATACGGTAAATTCCAATTTAGTGAAGTGATTTATGTTTCCCAAGTCATGATAAGTATTTCTTTATCATTATAAAAAAAGGTATCATTATAAAAAAGGTTTCGAATTCGATATCTAAGTATAAACTTATTCACATTCAAAGTAAAGTGAGATTTTTTGACTCAAATTTAAATTAATCGAGCTCCGAAATAAATACCGTGAACATAAACACTAGGTGAGAAACCTAAAAAAATAATGCTATATGGCCAACCAATTCCAATTTTAACAAGTTCTTAAAAAGATCCCAAAAAATGGTTTGCCCTATTCTAAAAAAAAACTTTACTTTTGACCCATTAATCTCAATGTGTGGATAACAGATGGATAATTAAAATATATTTCACTATAACTTTTTTTTTTTTTTAAAAAGAACATAAAATTCACTTCATCATTTTCAACCTCTCTTTTTTATGCACTTTCCTTGTACTTCCATCGTACATGAAAAGTAGCACCTAAAAATATTCACTTTAAAAATAAAATATAATTTTTTACAATATTTTAAAAATATTTTCTTGTTTTGTCACCATCCATTATTCCTTTGTTCTCTCTATAAATATGAGGCTATCAGACACAACATGTCTTATTAGTAATCCCATAAACTTCTTTGTCTTTTTCTTGTCTCTCACATTCTATTTTTGGATTATTTTGCATTTTTTTTTGCAAAATTTGGTCCAATATTTATTTTTATTTTTACTTTGGAGATTGCTTCTATGAACAATGATGAAAAGCCAAGTAATTTTTTCACTAAGAGATTATTATGGTTCAAGTCTTTGCATGAAAAAATATTTGCTAAGATTGTTGGAATTGCTAAGCAATTCAAGAAAATTGCTAAAGATGATCCAAGAAGAGTGATTCACTCACTTAAAGTTGGTTTGTCACTCACTTTAGTTTCATTATTCTATTATTTCCAACCCCTTTACAATGGTTTTGGTGTTTCTACGATGTGGGCGATCATGACTGTGGTTGTCGTCTTTGAATTTTCTGTTGGTACGTTATACACTACTCCTTCTGTATCAGTTTATATGAAGATATACATTTAAATACACATGTCATATATACTATTTGAAACTATGGTGTCACTAAATATATATATTTTTTAATTAGTGATAAAAAAATTTAAATTATTTTTTGTAGGTGCTACACTTGGAAAAGGATTAAATAGGGGAATGGCAACCTTGCTAGCTGGTGCACTAGGGGTTGGTGCACATTATTTGGCTAGTGCAACTGGTAAAGTTGTGGAGCCAATACTTCTTGGTCTATTTGTCTTTCTACAAGGTTATATTTCTTTTCTTTTTTGAATTCCTATATCTATCGCTAAACAGTTCATAGCTAACCTTATGATATTTAAAATTGCGATATTAAATAGGAATAACAACAAAGTCTTGCTTTTCAGTAATAGAAGTCGTCTGTCGCTAATTCATGTTTTTCTTTTAAAAAAAATATTACATGACAATGCCATTCTTAGTCTCTTATATATATATGCATCTTTTTTATCATGCACTACCTATAAAACAAGAATTAGCTACAAACTTTGTCACTAAATATTAATCCATAGTAACCAACATGTTTTTTTTTTATTCAACGATAGAAATTGTCTGTCGTTAATTCTTATATATATATTTTACTAATATGACAATTTTAATTTCTTGTGCATGCAGCATTTGCATTAACTTTCATAAGATTCTTTCCACAAGTGAAGGCCAGATATGATTATGGAATGTTAATTTTCATATTAACATTTTGTTTAGTGTCAATATCTGGTTTTAGAGTTGATGAAATAGTGGATATGGCACATAAAAGAATTTCAACAATACTCATGGGTGCTTCTGTTTGTGTTATTGTTTCTATATTTGTTTGCCCTGTGTGGGCTGGTGAAGATCTACACAAATTAGTAGCACAAAATATGGAAAAACTTGGCAAGTTCTTAGAAGGTAAAAAATAAATAAAAAAATTCCATTTATTTTGATAATATTATATATAGTCTATAGATAATTATGGATCATAACAAAATGATACATCTTAAAAGAGTTGATCTTATTGATACCAATGAACTATAAATCGTGAGGATTATTGAATAAAATAATGATAATTAGAATTAGAATCCTCTTTTATATGTGGTTTTATATATTTGGATCATAACGAAATGATATATCTTAAAAGACTTTTATTGATACCACTGAACTATAAATCGTGAGGATTATTAAATAAAATAATAATACCTAGAATTAGAATTCTCTTTTATATGTGGTTTAATATATCATGGATCATGAAAAAATGATAGATCTTAAAAGACTCTGATTGATACCACTGAACAATAAATCGTGAGGATTATTGAATAAAATAATAAGTTGTAACTAGAAATAAAATCCTCTTTTATATGTGGTTTTATAGATCATGGATCATAACGAAACGATGCATCTTAAAAGACTCTTATTGATAGCATTGAACTATAAATCGTGAGCATTATTGAATAAAATAATAATAACTAGAATTAGAATCGACTTCTTTTATATATAGATAGATATTATGGATCATAACAAAACGATAGATCTTAAAAACACTCTTATTGATACCACTAAATTATAAATCGTGAGGATTATTGAATAAAATAGTAATAACTAGAATTAGAATCGACCTCTTTTACATGTGGTTTTATATATAACTTTATAATATACATATTTTAATAAAAAATTGCAGGATTTGGAGATGAGATTTTTAAATCATCAGAGGATATTACAGAATCAAAGGTTACTAAAACATCCTTGATAGAGTATAAAAGTGTTCTCAATTCTAAGAATACTGAAGAAACTTTGGTATGTAATTCTTATTATTTTCATTTTCTTGAACACACACACACATATACATATATATATATATTATTTTATTTTATTTTTTTCTAATTAACTCAAGTATTTTATTTTTTTACATTTATTCAGGCTAATTTTGCAAAATGGGAGCCAGGGCATGGACAATTTAAGTATAGACATCCATGGAAACAATACTTGAAAATTGGAGGTCTTATTAGGCAATGTGCATGTAGGATTGATGCACTCAATGCCTATATCAACTCTGAAATTAAAGTAAGTTATTATTTTTATCATGTTACCAACTACTAATATTTATTATAGCTATATACTTATTAATTATCAATATATATATATATATATGTATATATATAGTTGCCTTATAATTGATGTGATATTGCAAATATATTTTGTATCGTCAATATACATAACTTTAACTCTTCAAAAATATGTTGTTTTCTTTGCTTCAGCTATCGTATTAGTTTTGTTTCTATTGTTGTTTTCTCCATTAATATTTTTCAAACTAGCTTTTCTGCTATTGCATTTCCTTTTCACACCTATTTTGAAATGTCTAACGGAAACAACAAACCTCTCTACCTTCATCAGGTAGGGACACAAATTAACCAGTACCCTATTCAGACCCCACTTATGAAATTACACTGAATATGTTATTATTGTATAATTACATTTTAAGTGATCTTACTTGACTGTATTAATTTTTTTTTTTACAGTAATGTCAGTGCGTAGAACTCAAACTATTTTCAATTTCAGGCACCAGAGGAGATCAAGGAAATGATCAAAGAAACATCAATGAAAATGAGCATAGAATGTGGGAAAGCACTAAAAGAACTATCAAAATCTATGAGGAAAATGAATTTGCCAATTTCAGCTGATGAACATGTCACAAATGCAAAAAAATCAGCCAAGAAATTAAATTCACTTCTAAAATCAAGAATTAATAATTGGGAAGAAATTAATTTACTACAAGTAATTCCATTGGCTACAATTGCATCAATTTTAACAGATATTGTTATTTGTGTGGAAGAAATTGGACAAGGGGTTAATGAACTTGCTTCATTAGCTAATTTTAAAACCACAAAAAGTAGTAAAGAAATAATTAATACAAATAAGGTGGTGGTGGTGGAGAAAATAGAATTATCAAATAATCATGTTGTTATTACTATTAATGAGCAAAATATGAAATTGTGATGTATTTGATTTATTGGTTAATTAATATATTTACATAATGTACTACTACTATTTATTTGTTTCTTTGAAAAAAAAAAAAAGAAGAAGAAGAAGTTGGGATGTGTGATAGAATTGAGGTTCACAATTTGTGTGATATATAGAGAGAGGGTTCAAAATTTCTTGTATTATGATAAAAGTGAAATATGTAATTTTTTTGTTGTCTAACTTTTCATGATTTTATTTACTTTTTAGTTGGATATACACTTTTTTATGTCAAGAATAGTTTGTTGGATGGAAAAATTATGGTAGGAAGCGTTTAATGGTTAATTAGCTTTATGCGAGATGAATTTAGATTATTTGAGAATAATAAAGCGGATATCAGAGATGGCGGATGAGAACTGAAAAACAAGATAGTTAGGTGGGGTTCAAGTACTACGAATATTTTTTTTAATTATAAAGAATGCTTCTCTTTACGCAATGTGAATTCATATTAATTGAGAAATAAAAAGAAAATATCGAACATCAGATGAAAAAGCATAAAAAGAAGATAGTCAGGTAAGGTTTGAATTCTTGAATATTAAAAAAAGTTCTGATAAAAATACTTTCTTTTTTATAAGATTTTATGGGGTGCAAATTTAAATTAATCGAAGAGCCACAGAAACAGACTTGCGAAATTCCAACAAAGGTGGTGGAGAATATAGAATAATTAATAAAAATATTGAAGGAGCATGCAACAACTCAAATTAGTAGCAGTAAAGTCTATGTTTATGTTGGGTTCGAAAGTAATCAGGATATCATGCGGAAACTTACAATTGAAAATCATACGCCGATAAATTAGACGACACATAAAACTATACTAAAAGACATAATATGATTATATGATATGACCAATTGACCTACATAATTTAAAACTAATTAAAAGCATAGAAATTGTAGCGAGAAAAATCTCCCCATAAACAAAAGTCTCTAAACGACTACATTTTGGATGCTATGGTGTTATGCTATGAGAATAGAGATCTTCAATTTATAGATCTCCAAGCCTTTCCTCTAAGGAAAGAATAACCAAATATGGAAGAGATTTATTTTTCTTTTAAGAAACGTAAAAACAATTATGGTAATACTTTGACTTTTCTTTAAGGAAAATATAAAATTAAGATATGGAAAGAAATCAGTGCAAAACCCTAACAGTTTGTTCTTCTCGTGAAGAAGATCATGTTTGTTCTTTCTATTGAGTCTTATAGCGGATATACAGTTCATCAATCAATTCTTTTGGTGTCCCATTCTTTTTAGTTCTGACGGTGAAATCTCATATTGCAAACTTTAATTCAAGATGATTCTCATCAATAAAACCTTTCGTGAGAAGCAACTTAACTCTTCTCTAACAGAGATAACAAGAAGCAACCCAGATAAAAGTTGTTTAAAAAACACAATTCTCTTCCCCTTAAATCTACCAGCAAGGATAATCAACACAGTTCCTGGAGAAATACTCGATCTTAGCTTTTTGGGTTTTGTTTTGGGTTTGTTTACAAAGGGTTTTTTCAAGTCATAAGCTGGGTAGAATTTTGGGGGTTCCTTAGCTGGTGGAGCTGAGATTGATTTTTTCTAGTGTAGAGGGAATTTTCCACCGTTTTTCTTCTTGATTGCCCATAAATCTCTTTTGTGGTACATTTTGGAACGTGAGAACGTTCCCACGCCGCAATTTAGTTCTAGGTTACGGAGTGTCTTCTTGGCCGCAATTGTTGAGTTCTGAGGGGCAAACAGACGCATTTTCAAGTTCAAACGAACCTCAAAGAAGGAAAAACCAGATTTTAACAATTTTCGTGTGCTATCGTTCATGGATTTTTGGTGATCGGCTTATTTTTAGCCGAAATTTTTCATTGACATCCGTTACGACCTTATTAATGGCTTGAGTTGGTCCCGAGGGAAAAAAAATGCATTTTCAATTTCAAACGAGCCCCAAAGAAGAAAAACCAGATTTTACCAATTTTCGTGTGCTATAGTTCATGGATTTTTGGTAATCGGCTTGTTTTTTGCTGAAATTTTTCATGGACATTTATTACGACCTTATTAATGGCGGGAGTTGGTCCTGAGGGGAAAAAAAACACATTTTCAAGTTCAAACGAGCCCCAAGGAAGGAAAAATCAGATTTTACTGATTTTCGTGTGCTATAGTCCATGGATTTTTGGTGATACAGGATTCCGACTTGTTTTTGGCCGAAATTTTTTATGGACATCCGTTACGACCTTATTAGTGGCGTGAGTTGGTTATGAGGGGCAAACATGCACATTTTCAAGTTCAAACGAGCCCAAAAGCAGGAAAAACCAGATTTTACCAATTTCCATGTGCTATAGTCCATGAATTTTTGGGGCTACAGGATTTTGACTTGTCTTTGGCCAAAAAATTTCATGGACGTCTGTTACGACTTATAAATGGCGTGAGTTGGTCCGAATGAGCAAATGACAGATTTTCAAGTTCAATCAAACCCCAAAGAAGGAAAAACTAGATTTTACCGATTTTCGTGTGCTATATAGTCCATAGATTTTTGGTGATACAGGATTCCGGCTTATTTTTGGCCGAAATTTTTCATGGAAGTCCATTACGACTTTATTAATGGAGTGAGTTGGTCCCGAGGGGCAAACAAGACCATTTTCAAGTTCAAACGATCCCCAAAGTAGGAAAAATAAAATTTTACCGATTTTTATTTGCGATAGTCCATGGATTTTTTGTGATACAAGATTCCGACTTGTTTTTTGATGAAATTTTTCATGGACGTCCATTACGACCTTATTAATGGCGTGCGTTGGTCTAGAGGGGAAAACATGCGCATTTTCAAGTTCAAACGAAAGAGGGAAAATCAGATTTTACCAATTTTCGTGTGTTATAGTCCATGAATTTTTGGTGATACAAAATTGCGGCTTGTTTTTTGCCAAAATTTTTCATGGACCTCCGTTACAACCTTATTAATGGGGTGAGTTGATCCCGAGGGGTAAACAGACGTATTTTCAAGTTCAAACGAGCCCAAAGCAGGAAAAATCAGATTTTATCAATTTTTGTGTGCTATATCCATGAATTTTTGGTGATAGAGGATTCCGACTTGTTTTTGGAAAAAAAATTTCATGAACGTCCGTTACGTGCTTATTAATGGTGTGAGTTGGTCCCGAGAATCAAACGGGCGCATTTTCAAGTTCAAACGATCCCCAAAGCAGGATAAACCAGATTTTACCGATTTTCATGTGTTATAGTCCATGAATTTTTGGTGATACAGGATTCTGGCTTGTTTTTTGCCGAAATTTTTCATGGACGTCTGTTAAGACCTTATTAATGGTGTGAGTTGGTCCCGAGGGGAAAACAGAAGCATTTTCAAGTTCAAACGAGTCCCAAAGCAGGAAAAACTATATTTTACCCATTTTCGTGTGCAATAGTCCATGTATTTTTTGTACCACAGGATTCCAGCTTGTTTTTGGCCAAAATTTTTCATGGACATTCGTAACGACTTTATTAATAACGTAAGTTCGTTCTAATGGGCAAACGGTGCATTTTAAAGTTCAAACGAGCCCATAGAAGGAAAAACCACATTTTACTGATTATTGTGTTCTATAGTCCATGAATTTTTGGTGATACAGGATTTCAGCTTGTTTTTGGCCAAAATTTTCATGGACGTCCGTTACGACCTTATGAATAGCGTAAGTTGGTCCCAAGGGGTAAACCGGTGTATTTTCAAGTTCAAACAATCTCCAAAGCAGGAAAAACTAGATTTTACCGATTTTTGTGTGCTATAGTCTATGGATTTTTGGTGATACAGGATTCCGACTTGTTTTGGCCAAAATTTTTCATGAACGTCTGTTACGACCTTATTAATAGTGCGAGTTGGTCCCGTGGGGAAAACTGACGCATTTTCAAGTTCAAACAAGCCCCAAAGCAGGAAAAACTAGAAATTATCTATTTTCGTATGTATATAGTCCATGGATTTTTGGTGATACGGGATTCCAACTTGTTTTTTGTCGAAATTTTTCATGGACGTCCATTACGACCTTATTAATGGCGTGAGTTGGTCCCGTGGGGAAAACGTGTTTATTTTCAAGTTCAAACGAGCTCCAAAGCAGGAAAAAACTAGATTTTACCAATTTTTATGTGCTATAGTCCATGGATTTTCAGTGATACAGGATTCCATCTTGTTTTTGGTCGAATATTTTCATGGACATCTGTTAATATTTTCTTAATGGCGTGAGTTGATCTCGAGGGGAAACGGGCGATTTTAAAGTTCAAACGAGCCCTAGAGCAGGAAAAACCAAATTTTACAGATTTTCGTGTGCTATATTCCATTGATTTTTGGTGATACAGGACTCTGGCTTGTTTTTGACCGAAATATTTCATGGACGTCTGTTAATATTTTATTAATGGCGTGAGTTGGTCCCGAGGGTAAAACGGGTGAATTTTAAATTTCAAACGAGCCCTAAAGTAGAAAAAACTAGATTTTACCGATTTTCGTATGCTATAGTCCATAGATTTTTGGTGATACAGGATTCCGGCTTGTTTTTTGTCGAAATGTTTCATGGACGTCCATTTACGACCTTATTAATGGCTTGAGTTGGTCCCGATGGGCAAACGGGTGCATTTTCAAGTTCAAATGAGCCCCAAAGCAGGAAAAACTGGATTTTAACTTATTTTCGTGTGCTACCATGAATTTTTGGTGATACATGATTCCAGCTTGTTTTTGGCCGAATATTTTCATGGACGTCCATTACGACCTTTTTAATGGCATAAGTTAGTCCCGAGAGGAAAACAAACGCATTTTCAAGTTCAAACGAGCCCCAAAGCACGAAAAATCAGATTTTACCGATTTTCGTGTGCTATAGTCCATGAATTTTTTATAATACATGATTCTGGCTTGTTTTTGGCTGAAATTTTTCATGGACATTCGTTACAACCTTATCAAGGGTGTGAGGTTGTCCCGAGGGGTAAACATACCATTTTCAAGTTCAAACGAGCCTCAAAGTAGGAAAAACTAGATTTTATCAATTTTCATTGACTAAAATTTATCATGGACGTCAGTTAGGAACTTATTAATGGCGTGAGTTGGTCCCGAGGGGCAATCAGGCGCATTTTAAATTTCAAACGAGCCCTAAAGTAGGAAAAGTCAGATTTTACCAATTTTCGTGTGCTATAGTCCATGGATTTTTGGTGATACAGAATTCTGACTTATTTTTGAGTAAAAAATTTCATGGACGTCCATTACGACCTTATTAATGGTGTGAGTTGGTCCCGAGGGGTAAATGGACGCATTTTCGAGTTCAAACGAGCCCCAAATCAGGAAAAACTATATTTTGCCGATTTTCGTATGCTATAGTCCATGGATTTTTGGTGATATAGGAGTCTGGCTTGTTTTTTGCCAAAATTTTTCATGGACGTCCGTTACGACCTTATTAATGGCATGAGTTGGTAATGAGGGGAAAATGGGTGCATTTTCAAGTTCAAACGAGCCCAAAGCAGGAAAAACCATATTTTACCAATTTCCGTGTGCTATAGTCCATGGATTTTTGGTGATACAGGATTTTTGCTTATTTTTGGCCGAAATTTTTCATGAACAACTATTACTACCTTATTAATGGCGTGAGTTGGTCACAAGGGGCAAACGGGCTCATTTTCATTTTCAAATGATCCCCAAAGTAGGAAAAACTAGATTTATCAATTTTCGTGTGCTATAGTTCATGAATTTTTTGGGATACAGGATTTCGGCTTGTTTTTTGCCGTAATTTTTTATGCACGTCCGTTACGACCTTATTAATGGTGTGAGTTGGTCACGAAGGGCAAACAGGCGCATTTTCAAGTTCAAACGAGCCTCAAAGAAGGAAAACCCAAATTTTACTGAATTTCGTGTGCAATAGTCCATGGAGTTTTTAAGATACACGATTCTTACTTTCTTTTGGTCGAATTTTTTCATGGACATCCGTTACGACCTTATTAATGGCGTGAGTTGGTCCCGAGGGGCAAACATGAACATTTTAAAGTTCAAACGAGCCCCCAAGAAGGAAAAATCAGATTTTACTGATTTTTGTGTGTATAGTCTATGGATTTTTTGTTATAAAGGATTTGGGCTTGTTTTTTGTCAAAAAATTTCATGGACGTCCGTTACGACCTCATTTATGGCGTGAGTTTTTCCCGAGGAGCAAACGAGCGCATTTTCAAATTCAAATGAGCCCCAAAGATGAAAAAACCAGATTTTACCAATTTTTGTGTCCTATAATCTATGGATTTTATATGATACAGGATTCTTGCTTGTTTTTGGCCGATATTTTTCGTGGACGTCTGGTACGACCTTATTAATGGCATGAGTTGGTCAAAAGAGGCAACATGTGCATTTTCAATTTCAAACGAACCCCAAAGCAGGAAAAACTAGATTTTATCGATTTTTGTGTGCTATACTCCATGAATTTTTGGTGATACAGGATTCCAGCTTGTTTTTGGCCGAAATTTTTCATGGACTTCTGTTACGACTTTATTAATGGCGTGAGTTTGTCCCGAGGGGCAAACAGACGCATTTTCAAGTTCAAACGAACCCCAAAGCATGAAAAACTAGATTTTACCGATTTTCTTGTGCTATAGTCCATGAATTTTTTGGTGATACAGGATTCCGGCTTGTTTTTGGCAAAAAAAATTCATGGATGTCTGTTACGACTTTATTAATTGCGTGAGTTGGTCTCAAGGGGAAACAGACACATTTTCAAGTTCAAACGAGCCTTCAAGTAGGAAAAAACAGATTTTATCGATTTTCTCATGCTATAGTCCATGATTTTTTTGGTGATACAGGATTCCGTCTTATTTTTGGCTGAAACTTATCATGGACGTCCGTTATAAACTTATTAATGGCGTGAGTTGGTCCCGAGGGGCAATCAGGCGCATTTTCAAGTTCAAACAAGCCCCAAATTAGGAAAAACCGGATTTTATCAATTTTCATTTGCTATGTACATGGATTTTTAGTGATACAGGATTCCGACTTTTTTTGTAAAATTTTTCCATGGACGTCTGTTACGACCTTATTAATGGCGTGAGTTGGTCCCGAGGGGCAAACAGGAAAACATTCAAGTTCAAATGAGCCCCAAAGTAGGACAAACCATATTTTACCAATTTTTATATGCGTCAATGGATTTTTGGTGATACAGGGTTCTGACTTGTTTTTGGCTGAAATTTTTCATGGATGTCAGTTACGACCTTATTAATGGTGTGAGTTGGTTCCGAGGGCTAACAGGCGCATTTTTAAGCTCAAACGAGCCCAAAGCAGGAAAAACTAGATTTTACCGATTTTCGTGTGTTATAGTCCATGAATTTTCGGTGATACATGATTCCGACTTGTTTTTGGCCAAAAATTTCCGTGGACGTCCGAAACGATCTCATTAATGGCGTGAGTTGGTCCCAAGGGGCAAACGGACACATTTTTAATTTCAAACGAGCCCCAAAGCAGAAAAAATACAATTTTACCTATTTTCATGTGCTATAGTCCATGGATTTTTGGTGATAAAGGATTCCGGCTTGTTTTTGGCCGAAATTTTTCATAAACGTCCGTTACGATCTTATTAATGGCGTGAGTTGGTCCCGAGGGTCGAACGGGCGCATTTTCAAGTTCAAACGATTCTCAAAGCAGAAAAAACCTGATTTTAACGATTTTCGTGTTCTATAATCCTTGGATTTTTGGTGATACATGATTTCGGCTTGTTTTTGGTGAAATTTTTTATGGACGTATGTTACGATCTTATTAACGGCGTGAGTTGATCCCGAGGGGCAAACGAGCACATTTTCAAGTTCAAACGAGCCCTATAGCAGGAAAAATCAAATTTTATCGATTTTTGTGTGCTATAATCCATGGATTTTTTGTGATAAAGGATTTCGGCTTGTTTCTAACCGAAATTTTTCATGGACGTTTGTTACGACCTTATTTATGGCGTGAGTTGGTCCCGAGGGGCAAACATGCACATTTTCAATAGGAAAACCCATATTTTATCAATTTTCGTGTGTTATAGTCCATGAATTTTTGGTGATACAGGATTCCTTCTTTTTTTTTGTCGAAATAATTTCAGTTTGAAACTCATGTAATTAACCTATTTTCCTTTAGTTAACCCTAAATTTGGGATAAATTCATGAGAAATCTGATTATATTTTATTAGATATAATATAGATCAAAATGGGACAGCACTTTCTCTACAAACGCTACAACAAAAATAACTTTTAGCGGCAATAAATAAACACATTAATAAAGAGCGCTAAAGTCTTTACCGGTAATAGTTAAGTGCCATTAGATCCAATGTCACTAAAGTCTTTAGAGACATATACAAAGAGTGTTAATTGCCGCTAAAAATACATATATAGTGGTAATTGAGCTATTGTTGTTAATTAATTATCGCTAAGATCATTTTTGATGTAGTGAAAGCTGGTGGAGCTGAGATTGGTTTAATCTAGTGTTGAGGGAATTTTCCACCGTTTTTCTTCTTGATTGCCCATAAACCTCTTTTGTGGTACATTTTGGAACGCGAGTACTTTCCCACGCCGCAATTTAGCTCTGGGTTACAGAGTGTCTTCTTGGCCGCAATTGTTGAAGCTTTCACTACATCAAAAATGATCTTTAGCGGTAATTAATTAACAGCAATAGCTTAATTGCCACTACATATGTATTTTTAGCGAGAATTAGCATTCTTTGTATATGTCCCTAAAGACTTTACCGACATTGGATCTAATGGCATTTAACTAATGCCGGTAAAGACTTTAGCGCTCTTTATTAATATGTTTATTTATTGCCACTAAAAGTTATTTTTGTTGTAGTGTTTGTAAGGAAAGTGGTGTCCCATTTTGATCTATATTATATCTAATAAAATATAATCAGATTTCTCATGAATTTATCCAAAATTTAGGGTTAACTAAAGGAAAAATAGGTTAATTACATGAGTTTCAAACTGAAATTTGGATGAATAATCATTTAGAAAATAAATATAAAATATGATATTTGTTTGAATATAATCTAATAAATCTTACGTGATATAAATTAAAATTAATCCAAACATACGGTAATTTCATATTCTACTATGATATAAATACTAATTTTTCACATGTAAACTATAATTATTTAAGAAATATAAAATACCAATGCTTACACATAAGAAATAAGGTATTAAATATATTTTGTTAACTAGCCAATAATTACAGACTCATATTATTGAAAATTCATGATTATTTATTTAAAATAAGATCAATTTTTATATAAAGCTGCCTACTTTATACATTCACATTTTCATTCATTTTTGCCACAAAAAACATAAACGACATATATATATATATATATATATATATATATATATATATATAACTTGTTTGGTTCTTTTTCATAGGGTGAGCTCATCAAGTGGCTACTTTAGACTTTAATATACAAGTTGTTTAAATAGTGGCCCCAAAAGTACAAAATATTTTAGATAATATATGATATGAAATGACATTTTTAATTCCATACAATAACACAATGTTTTTCTTCATTACGGAACGTATCCACTTCCTTTAAGGTCACCTAATCATTCATCAAAGTGCATGTGTATCATAAAAATTGTTGTGTATAGTGATAAGAGTATAACGCGTGATTAGTGGTGGAATTAATATTATGTTTATTAAGAGGATATGAACTAAACATACGAAGGAGTCAAAAAGATTAGTGGAGGCATATTTTTGTATTTATAAGCCAATTTTTAGGAATTATGCGATTTTTTTGGTTTTTCGTGTGTATTAGCCCATGGATTTGGCGCCTTGGGGCACCCCAATTTTTTTTTCTTCTGAAAAAGTTTTATGAGGACCTCTGTAATAAATTGAGGGAGCATTACGTATACTCCCACCATTTTTAAGGCATATTTTAACATTTACGGGCCAACTTTTAGAAATTACACGACTTTTTTGGTTTTTCATGTGTATATTAGCTCATGGATTTGGCGTCTCGGGGTAAACCAGAAATTTTTTCTGAAAAAACTTTATGAGGACATCCGTAATGAGTTGGGGGAGCATTACGTATACTCCTATCATTTTTAAGGCATATTTTTACATTTACGAGCCAACTTTTAGGAATTACGCGACTTTCTTGGTTTTTCCTTGGGACACACCAATTTTTTTTCTGAAAAAACTTTATGAGGACATCCGTGATGAGTTGGGGGAGCATTACGTATACTCCCACCAATTTTCTAAGGCATATTTTTACTATTACGGGCCATATTTTTAGGAATTACGTGACTTTCTTGGTTTTCCGTGTATATTAGCTCATGAATTTGACGCCTTGGGACATCCCGAAATTTTATCTACAAAAAAATGATAAAAATATACGTAATGTTCCCCCAACACATTACGTAGATCCTCATAATCCAATTATATATCAGTTAAATATTACTCACATTATTAATTTAAATAGAAAGAGAAACAAATAAACAAAGAAGAAACAAAAGAATACTACCTAATAAAGAGTCGTAGCTAGTCAACTTATCTACGTTGAAAAATTTTCATATCACTTGTTCATATAACAATAAATAATTATCTTAAATTATTTATAATATAAATTAAAATAGAATTAATTATTTTTAAATTTTATTTTTATAATTAATTAATTTCTTAAAATAAATTAGTAAAAATATTTTTTTATTTATAATTTTTTTTCTAAAAAATAAATAACTAATATGAAACGAGAGAAAGTATAATTATAATAAGTGGAAAACAGTGAAAAAGAGAACCTATTAATTGGTGAAAGTCTAATCTGTTTCCCACTAACAACATTTTTTTTTTCATTTTATATGTTTTTTGGCTTTAGTGCTGCCCATGTTATTTATGTTAATTAAAAATTAAGGGGTGATTAATCAGATTTTGTGTCGTGTCACTATTAATTAATTAATTAATTAACACATAAGAGCACTTAATTATCACCGTCATTAGTGACCACTTACCACGAATATTCTTTCATTAGGTCAAGCTTTGCTTATCAATGATAGAGATGTTTATTGAGACGGGCCAAAAATATCGTTGGACTATCTGAAAATGTTAGGAGAAATCATCTAATTATATAGATATTTCTATTAGATTTACTGATTCTCCAATAGTTTGAAATAATTACGTTTTATATCACTAATTAACAATTTTATAACAAATTGCAAGTCATACACCTAGATATTTGTTTTTTGCTACCATATACATTGAAATAGGAAGGGAGGCAAACGAGAGCAGGAGGGAGGCGAGCGACCTGGATACATGTGAATCACGCCAGATACATGTGAATGCATCTGGTATGATTCACATGTATCTAAGATATCATATATATAGGAGAGTGGCGAGTGAGATGGGAGGGTGAGGGAAGCGAGGTGGATTTATCTGTGTATCCCAAATACATGTGAACCCACTTGGATACAGTATATTTAGAACAAATTATAATTTTGACCCAATGTATCCTGAAATACATGTATCTAGACGTATTTGAAGGCACTAAAACTTGGTAAGATTCATAATATTGCAAACTAGCATGTATCTAAGTAATTAGCTTCTAAATAGTGAGATTTCTGTAAGTACCCTTAAATATTACATTTATCCACCTATTTGGTTACAAATGCCCCTTACCTCATTTTTTTGGTCCACTTTTACCCTTAAAACTAAGGAAAATGAATACTTGTACCCCAAAAAGAGAAACTATTTATAAGCGGCTACTCCCTTACTTTTATATCCCTTGTTTTTAACTACTAATTCACGTTTACTACTTGATATCATCAAAGTATATATATACTCTAAGGAAGATGGCATCAAGGAGGAAGAGACAGTGTTTCAATAAAAAGACTGTTCAATAAAGTATATATATACTCCGATGATATCAACAAAATTTTAGTGAATAGAACAAGGGTAAATATATTGAGTTGGGTTGAATTTAAATAAATACTTTGCTTAATGGATCTAATTTATATAGTTTTCCCTAAAAATATCAAACTTTTCTTAAATTAATTTTATTATTATTATTATTTAACTTTTATGATAGTAATAGTTATTGTTTTAACTTTTTTGAGTGAGCACATTCACAACATTTGAATATAGCAAACGTGTGTTTTCCCCACTACTTGATTAATAAAATGAGAAAAAGTATATCATAGTGAAATTAAAATTAATAAAACATTAACATGAACTTACCATATTTGATTCACTTTATTACATATACCTAATAAAGGACATTGTGAAAATTGACTAGTTTCTAGGACCCGAAGCACAAACCCAAGGAATGCACTGAGGGCAAATCAACAACTACGTCTCAGTCTCAAACAAGTTGAAATCGTCTATATGAATCCTCATTTCTTTCATGTAAACAATGAATCGGACAAATACGACTATGAAAGTGAGCGGCATGGCACGTCTACAACATTGTGCACTGTCATGGAATGAGAACAAAAAGAATCTGATTCTAAATATAAAGTAGGTTGGTGTAGGTTATATCATCCAGGCTGAAGAATGATCTATCTTGTCTACTTGGATTAGTGATATCTATCCAAGAACTTCTCTATCAAGACTGAAAATGTCGCGAAGCCAGCACAACCCATACACGCAGCTTTTGGTCCACCTGAAACGAAATCAGATTGTATTATAAACCCGCAGACCTTACCCCTACCTTGGGAGTTAGATTGCCTGTTTCCGATAGATTCTCGGCTCAAGGAAAAGCACATCAAAGAAAGAAATAACAGAAGTGAAGAAATCATGGAAAAATACTAAGAAAACATGACAAAAAAAAGGAACAATAACTACAACAAACTAGAGCGCTAATTGAAGTACAAGAGACAATAAATAGTAACAGAAACCGACAACACTCTACTACCTACTAACCTCTACCCTAATCCGAGACCTCCACAACCTCCTATCTAAGAAACACTCACACCTCAGGTCCTCCTAAAGCAAAACATTCATTAGATGAAAATTAAAATACGAAAAGAAGACCCAGTTGGCAGCCGAAAACAGTAGTACTTCCAGGTGCAACTTTCTCAGGGAGAACAGACAAAGCAAAAGCAATATTGAATGCTAATCATCTAGCGATTTTGTCAAAATCAAAATGCCTATTATGAAGGAGAGACCACCATTGCAATTTGTTTGCTCATTTTCCACTAGGTATGTGTTTTGACATGAAAGAAACAATTCCATGATGCATTCACTTTCCAGTGTTTGGTTGGTGAACAATATGGCTTCCAACAAAACAAGTTTGAGTGAGGACGTTTCATTATGGCTGTTTAAGATAAAAAATAAAGTAGCAAACTCACATTTCGGTATAATAGTACCCTGCCTCGTGATCAATCTTTTGAAATGTAAAATTGGGACTCGTCCACTGAGACGAGGGAAAATCTAACCACCTTGTGGGGATTATAAGAGGCTAAAATCTCATGGGACTAACACCTCAATAGGTGTGTTGTTCCCCATGCATGCTTTACGTTATGAACTATTCCCACCTGTAGCCACATGAATGTCTCGTGTGGGCTTTATGCATCAGGTTGTCCGTCATGTATTCCCGAAAATATTCATTTCTGAATCTTATTGCAAGTATTTGACTACAAATTATATTTGTGTTGTTCTATAGCTAAGAATTTGGAGAGTTCAGGATATTATTGTGTAGATTTATTATTATGAGTTATCCCTAAGCTAAATCAATTTTTCTACATCTCTTTTGGATTTTGCACAAAGTTCCAACAAAGTTTTTGTAGTTAATAAATTCAAATTTTACTTGTTATTTTTTCAAATATTTTGAAACCCCTGATTCTTCATTGTTTTCTTCTTCCTCTACTTAGGTTAGATACACTTGAGCCAAGGATCTTTCGGAAACAGCCTCTCTATCTCCACGAGGTAGTTGTAAGGTCTACATTCACTCTACCCTCCCAAAAACCCACTTAGTGGGATTTCACTGGGTGTGTTGTTTTTTAAGACCTGATCAGTAAAGCACCCCACCCTGCATGTCCACCTTATAAACACAGCTTGGGACAAAGTAATGCGGTCCAATCTTTTCAAGTAACACTTGACAAAAAAAAAGGAAAAGCACTGAGAAAGAACAGGTGAATTCTACATGATGAGTTACACCCTGACTTCAAGCTCAGTTCTGTTCCGCTATTTGAAATCTGAAAGAGCTACATGGCAGTTTTCAACCAATGAACTCGTCTTGCCTATCCACCACTGTCATCCATATGAATTTAGTTAAGAATAAGAAATTGGTTCTTGATACTGTTATGTATAGCGCTAGATATATGGGATCAATGCCTTAAATCCCAAACTAGTTGAGATTAGCTACAGTCGTTTCAACTGAGGCCAAACTCTCCTCTCAAATGGTTGGACGCACTCTCTCTTTAAGTAGCTGAAACCACCTATTCTTCGAAAAGCTTTTGTTAATACATATTTTTTCGTCTTTCCTTTTTGTAAGGCATGAGTTACAATTTAATGATACGACCCAAAATTTCCTTCTTTTGCTTTCTTTTCAATGTGAAACTATTCCCTGCTCTTCTCTATATGAATCTCAAAAACCATGTCTCTATCTAGACCAAACATATAACAATCACGTAACATATGAAAGTATATCTACTAAAGAACCTTTAGTACACATTTTTGCATGATCAAGGTAACAAATTTTACCTCTAGCTGATAATGCGCCACCTGTTACGCACCCTGCAACTGCTGTATTTGTTATGTCATGCTTTGCCCGTACCTTTAAACATAAGACAAAGAAAACAGTTACTTTTGAGTTTTAGAATATTTCAGAAGTATCCGATTCTAATAGTGGGAATGATTTCCAACTTTACTTCCTTGGACTTCAAAAAATGAACAGGAAAATTGTAAAACGAAAACTGCAAAATACCACATGGTTATCATCTCTGAGGATCAAAAGTACCTTCTCAACTGTACACTCAGCAGCAGAGAAAACCAAACCCATAACAGCAAAAGTCTTGCATGAACTCCAACTCCTTCGACCCATCTGCTTTGCTTGGTATACAATTTGTTGCCTAGTAGTCATTTCCTCTTGCATTATTGGGTTATCCAGTGCCCCAAGAAACATACCCATGAACAAACCAAGTCCCCCTCCTACAAAACTAAAAAATGCATCACTAGAATCTCGATGAACCCCAGAAGTAACCTCACAGCAAAGTCCATAAACATCGACGAAAGATATCAAGTAAAGCAGAAAAAATTATCCAATTAGATACAGATTCATTCACAAACAATGAAAGTTGATACTTGATAGAGCTTGTAAGCTAACTTAAACAAGCTCTCACATTCCCAACTCCACAAGTACAAGAGAATAACAGTCATAGCAACGGAATTGAGTCTAAAAAAAAAAAAAACTCTTGGATTACCTCTTGTCACTTGTAACATTATTATGACATCAAACTTAGAAAAATTGTCATCCTTTTTTATAAAGAAAAGTATTATGATTCATTATATTAAAGCATTGCAAGAATGACATTTTGGACATAATATCCATAAAATAAACACAACAATACGACACAAAAATTCAATCAACTAGGAGATCCTTGTGATTAAAGCATACCCATGACTCCACTAACAACACTACGAACTGCACAGTTGTTCCAAATGTCTTGGCCCCTTATTTCCTCCACGGTAGGCATCCGAATAGGCTCAATCTGGGGTTTCTTAGCTTCTTGGGAGCTTGAATGCGCATCATTTGATTCGGTTGCCGGATCACTCATATAGCTTTGATAAAATAAATCTGTAATTAGTTCAAGAGAAAAAGATTGAGCCACATTCAGAATTTTCTCCTCCCAGGAGCTGGGAATGAAACTCCTGAAGTTGCAATTTATTTAACTGTATTTAGATAAATATCAACATCAAAATAAAAAAAAATAAGCTACAAATCTCTCAGTCTTACAATTTAGTTAAAAGTTCCAAGTTTCAAAGGTTCAAAACTACAACCATATTGAAAAGCCGAGGTGCGACTAACAACGAGAATATAAACTATACAAATGGTGGAAATGGCTCTGAGATCTAACAACAAGAAGAAACAAAACAAATATTGAAAGTGGGTTACCCCAAAAACCCACTGGTAGAATTATACTAAGCATGCTGTTGTTATAATACCTTATTTGCTATCGGATATAGCCTCTCTACCCCACAAAGGTTTGCGTACATATTGCCCTCCCAAACCCATCTCTACCCCACAAAGGTCTGCCTGCATATTGCCTTCCCAGACCCACCTTCTAATGGATTATTAGAATAGAGGTTTGGTCATGAGATCAAATTTTAATGGATTATTATTAGAATAGAGGGTGTATAATGGATTCTTGAAACAAAAATCACACCAACACAACTAAAATATTTTGTCAAAAACTAGACCACAAAGGTGTGGTACATATTGTACCCGCAGACCCAGACCCATATAACCAAGGCAAAGCTCAAATTCTAATGGATTATTAGAATAGAGGGTGGATTCTTGAAACTAAAATCAGTCTAACACAACTACAATATTTTATCAAAAACTAGACCGTGTGGTACATATTGTACTCCCCAGCAAAGCTATAATCGATTCTTGAAACGAAAATCACTTCAACACAACTATAACATCTTATCAAACACTAGAACCCAAAGCTCTGGTACATTGTACTCTCCAGACCCAACCAAAACCAAAGTCAAAGCTTAGAGAGTGTATAATGAATTCTTGAAACGAAAATCACTTAAAATACAACTACAACATTTTATCAAAAAACAAACTTTCAAAGAGGTCCCATCTCTCCTACCAACAAATACCTCAACATGATTGCTAAAATATTAACACAAAAAATCAATTTTTTTTGTTCCGTGAAAAAATACGAAAGTACCTGTTTCAATTTTTAGTTCAGAGAAAGAGATGGCTACAGGCGGCTGTGTAGATGTTTAATATTATGTCGGGTTAAAACCAAATATATATAGGTTTGGAGATTGCGGATATAGCCTCAACAGAAGTGGGCTTTAGCCCATGGCGAAAAAACATAAATAGACAGTTTTTCCACCAACTAAACCACATGATTTCAAATATTGAATCAAACTAGCTAGGGGTTAATTAAATTTTATTTGAACTTATTTCGACTGAACAACATTAACTCTAACTAGTTTTGAATTAATTCCAACAACTGAATTCACCAACTAAACCACATTATTTCAAATAATGAATCAAACTAGCTAGGGGTTAATTAAACTTTTATTTCAACAGCTAAACAACATTAACTCTAACTAGTTTTGAATTAATTCCAACAACTAAACCACATTATTTCAAATAATGAATCAAACTAGTCAGGAGTCAATTAAACCTTATTTGAACTTATTTCAACAACTAAACAATAATAAATTAAGGTTACGTATCAAAACTAGTATTTGAACATGATACATTGTGTATGCTAAAATTGTAATGTATCATAATATTAAAACAAAGATATTATACATTAATTTTAGAAACCAAACAACTGAATACATTAAAAAACTGAACCCATATGTATCAAAAAAAATGAATAACAAAAATCGAAAAAAAAAGTCAACAATCTAATCTGCTAAAAGCAAAAAAAAAATGATAAAGAAATCCTTATGCACTTTCTGTTTTGCTCTGTATCAACTCGCGTAGCTTTTTTTCACTTTTCAACAATGGTGTCATCCATGGATCTCGACCCAAAGCCCTTACCAAAGCCACCAACAACTAGACTCCCCTCCGCCCCCCCCAAAAAAAAAAAAAAACTTTTTGAGCGTTTTTTCCACAATTTTTGAAGTTGAAGAATCAAAAAAAAAAATTGATACCTGATGAAGTGAAAAGAAAAAAATGGATGAAGAAGAACTACCTCTTCAATAACTTGCAATCGATAAATCGAAAAGAGAAAATATTTGAAATTCAAAAATAGAGTGATGGAGATAACTTGTGATACAATTGAGTGATTTTAGGCGTGAAAAAGGGGGGGAAATCGTGAGGTGATAGTTTATAATAATGTATTTGAAAAAGTGAGAGAAGTTATAGAAAGAGGGGATTTTTATAATATTTTAAAATAATAAAAAATAATAAAAAATAGGATTAAAAAAATATATAGTTAGATAATTTTTCCTTTATTTTATTTTTATCATTCCTAACAGATACATACTCATCTACTAATTAGTACTATACCCTATCTTCCATATATGCATTTTTATTAATTATCAAAGTTTTTATACTAAAAATGTTTTGATTTCAAATAAAAGAAAGATTGTGATACTATACATAGAGGTAGACATTCGATATTTGTTCAAAGTTTGATATAAATAATTTGATAATCGATAATTAAAAATAAATATCAAATATTAAATTTTCAAAATTTAATTTCTTCTGATAATCTACATTTTGAAGAAACAAATATTTTAACAATATATACTCATAATTAGCCCAACATTCAAGATGTTAGCTTAAAAAAGAAAATCACATATAGAAATTAAATCTCCGCTCTCAAACCGTTAATATTATAATTTCGATATGACACACGGATTAAAACATTAAAATTAAATAATTTGAAATGGACATCCGATATTCGATTCAATATTTTCAAAGTTGTATTTCAATAATATCTAATAGAGTACAACCACAGCGAACGTAAAAGCAGAAAAACGAACTCTGTATTAACGCCGCCGCCGCCGCTAACTCAGTTAATTTCCCGGCGAGAAATCGCATAATTTGATCAGGTATACAATATATCTAATTAGAGCTAATTAATTTTTTCACGAGATTTTTTTCTTAGTTTTACTTGCTGATGAACCGATTTGCCCAATTTTTCAGCTAAGTGAAAATAAAATTAATCAATTTTTTCGTTTTTGCCTTTTTGACTGAAGTATAAATTCCAGCAGAGAGATTCGTTCAACTCCGTGCATTGATCCTCTATGGAGGCAGATAGGTATGTGCCTCTTCTAGCATTTTTTTAATTTTTTAATTTTGGTCTTAGAATTGCTTATTTCATAGTCACATATATGTAGTCTGTAGTCACCCTCTCACTTGATAAACTGTAATATATACTAAAAATGTGTTCTTTAGTGTGTTTGGTATATATACACTAAAAATGTGTTCTTTAGTGTGTTTGGTATATGGAAAATGTTTTCCGGGATATAAGTTGTTTATTTTCTGGTGTTTGGTAAGTAAGCCAAAAAAAAATGTTATCCCAAGAACATTTATATGTAATTTAGGAAGTAGTGTTTTCAAAGGTGAGTTGAATGAAGTGAGGCTGACACAATGTGTTGAACGCTTCGCCTCACATCATGTGCACTTTAGAGTCGTCGTCAAGGTTCTAAGGCATAACTTTTTTTGCCAATGAGCCTCTACACTAAATAATTGATATTTCATTTTTATCGTAATTTTGTTTTAATCTCTTTGTTCATATATGTTTCATTCATGCTTATAATTGTTACTCTTGGACTAAATGTATATATTTGTATGTTTTCTTCCTTTGCGCCGTTTTTCATTAAAGCTCATGCTTTATTGCACTAAGTGCTTAAAGCCCCAACGGAGCTTAAAGATTTTTTTTGCCTTTTGCTTTTTGATAACACTGCTAGGAAGATACTATGGGGTGGGGTGAGATTGGGGGCTTATGGGGGTGAGGCAAGGGCAGAGTCGCCTTAGGCTAAGGGTGGTCATGAAAATTATATGGTGTACGGAGGTTAAATGTTAGTCATTAGAGGTGTATATTTAATTTGCACACCCTTAACACAACTGAGAAGAAAATTTGCACACTCTTCACCAAATTCCTTGCTCCACCATTGGGATGAGGTGGGGAGTAGGAAGTTGGTTGTGGCGGGAGTTGGGGGCATAGGGGGTGGGAGGTGAGGAGGAGACAATGAGCTTGTAATGCTACTTATGGGACGAAGGAAAATGTAAAATTGTTTTCAGAATTGATCTCTCTTGCTTAGACTTGTTTGGGACTATGGCGTTGTTGTTGATTTCTATTGCTTATATACCACCATTTGAAAAATGCAATCAATCTGATCACTTTTCCTGTTTAGCATTAATTGATAGAACCAAATGTAATGACATTACAACAGGCTTATATGCACTTACTTTTTTATATTTCGGTTAGTAGAGTACATACTAGTTTGTTATGTAGATTAGTGAAAACCAATTTTAGTATGGTGACTACAAAATGATGGCGAAATTGTGTGTTATCATCACTTAGTAAAAAGAACGTACACATATGTCTATATTTTCTCAAAATGATTATACCTAAATTTCACTTCTTTTTTAAAAAATAAATAAATTATGCCTATATTTGACATACTTACAGATGTTGGTTTTCTCTTGCTCCTTGCTCATGATTTCTTGTGTTTGTCATTTGGTGGTCTAAAGTCTCAATTTTTAACCAGATTAAATTCTCCACACACTTCTGCAATTCTCATTGATGTTCTGGGTCATCAACTTCAGTTCTGCCAGGTAATTAGGCCTTTGAATATAGTATGTAGCCTTCCTTTTCTTTTGGCTATGTTAGTGATTCCTGACCCACAGTGATTTCTCTATTTTCATGCCATTTGAATTTTGACATCTCTACTGAGGTACTAAATGAATAGCATGATTTTCTTGATAGATAAATAAAACGAGAATCATGATTTTCATTTTATTTGACTTGACGAATGAAAATTATGCAATGAACATAAGAAAGAAATGTAAGTTATGTAGTGGACATCCATAGAGTACAAAAAAAAAAGCAGTTAGCTTTCACTGAAAGTGGAACTTGGTGGCATTATTCACCGACGGTGAAACTTGTTAGCATCTTTCACTGAAAGTGATACTTATCAACATTTCTTCAGTTCCTCAAAGCATTTCCCGATAACTTGAACAATCTAGAAGAGTTTTGGTTTTACCAAACAGTGTGTGGATATAAGTTTTCTTAACTTGCTGTTTCTTGTCACATTATTATTTTTTACTACCTCCACCTTCTTTCCAATATTGTATCTTGAATTATTGGCCTTTCTTTTTCACTTTATTTTATGACAGGATCCTAATTCAAAGCATTTAGGCACTACTGTTTGGGATGCATCTATGGTTTTAGTAAAATTTCTGGTAAGGTTTTAATCCCCTCTAGTATGCTTCAACTTCAATTTATTCAGCGCTGCTTTGTTTTGATTTGCTATGCACAAAAATAATATGAGTTTCTATTTTACTGTAAGACATGAATAATTTGTTTATCCTTGCTACCATACTGTATTCCTTCTCTGTTCCATTTTTCTCAAACCTTGACTGTGATTTTTTATTTTCCTTTTTCGTTCCCTTTTCTGAGTTGAGGCAGGAATATCGAGATCATTGGCTTTTAATGTTGAGTCTTTTTCTTCAGTTATTCAAGCTTATATATATCTACATGTACATACTTTTTTGAGCACTCCTACTCCTTCAGTTTCGACGTTATTAGCTGGAAACTTTTGATTTGAAATTACAGGAAAGAAATTGTCGAAAGGGGAGATTTTCTCCATCTAAATTGAGAGGAAAGCGTGTGATTGAACTTGGGGCAGGTTGTGGCGTAGCAGGATTTGGTAGGCTGCCTTTACTTTATTATACTCAATTCTTTTAGATACCATCTACAGTTACATGGTTCTTTGTCTGAGATGGAACAAATTTCCACAGGCATGGCATTGCTTGGATGTGATGTAGTTTCAACTGACCAAACTGAGGTTTTGCCATTGCTAATGAGAAACGTTGAGCGTAATACTTCCAGGATCATGCAGACAATCTCAGATCCAGGTTTCAAATTAATATGTCATTTGGATCTTTTTAGCTTTTTGAACTGTATATTCTCTATCATTTGTCTTACTTTTGTATGCAAACTGACCTTTGTCCCCTTGATTTCTTCAAATTTAATTTTGAGAGGATGTGGTTGTATTTACTATGATCTGACTGAGAGCTCTATTCCTTGTAGATTCATTTGGTTCCATACAGGCAGCAGAGTTGGACTGGGGTAATGAAACTCATATAAAGGCTGTTAGCCCTCCATTCGACTATATCATTGGGACTGATGTTGTAAGTTTTATCATCTATATGGTAGTTGAATTCTACTTGCTCCTTTGCAGGCCTTTGCTTTGCACTGAAAACTGAGAAGAAATATTTTTATTCTGCTAAGAGAAAGCGAGACATACAGTTTGTGGAACCAGTGATCATACGTACATTACAGTGCTAGTAAAAGAAAATAAGGAATCTGTATCCATGATGATTTTTCATAGGGCATAGTGCATGTTTTCTCATTTGGTTTCAGTGGTGTATGGTATTTTGTGCCACAGTTTTTAGTTCTGCCATGATTTTTCAGAGTGGATGGTGTAGGGATTTTCATAGATGATAACATGATAAAGTAAGCTGTCCGGTTTCTTTAGCACACCGGATATCTTTTATGAAATATAAATTTGTGCAGAAGCTGTTATCAGTATCGTTTCCAGAAATTGGCTTAGGCCTTCTTTCTCTTTAAGTGATCTAGGAATCTGAAATAGGTGTATTCCTAATGATTTCCGTTGCGTCTCTCCTTTTCAATGATTGTTTTCTTTAAGCAATATTCCAATGCCCTCCATTTGATTGAAAGAAAGGAAATAAAGAATAGTTAAGCAGTCTCTCTACGATCTAAAATTCGCCTAGCATTTCCCTTGGACTGTCAACTAATCAATAGAAAGTTACTAGGAAATAGCTGTCTTATTTCCCTATTGTAGTTTATCTACACTAATAATTACATATCTTTACTAGGTTTATGCAGAACATCTTTTGGAACCGCTTTTGCAGACAATAATTGCACTGTCTGGACCGAAGACAACAATTTTGGTGTTGTATCCTCTAATGTTTTATAGAACTTACGAAATGTATTTTCTTTAACCAATTCTCTTTATGTTATTATTAATTAATGAACTTCTCATTTATAGTTGGGTCATGAAATCCGATCGACAAATGTCCATGAAAAGATGCTTGAAACGTGGAAGAGATATTTTGAGGTCAAAACTGTTCCAAAAGCAAAGGTAACTAGGCCATATAATCTCCTATCATCATCAGTTATGTGTATATTGTGGAACTTAATAATGGTAATTTTTTCATGAGATAGTCGCAGTGAACTTTGCATTTGCAAATGGTTTTGTTGATTTTCTGTAGAAAGGGTTTCCAAATAAATAATCAGATCGATTATGGCTAAGTTTTTGGTCCTGAATTCTCCAACCAATGGAGCTGATTTTTTCGTCTCCAATCTGTCGTACATCCAGAGTTTAATGTTTGGACATTTATTTTCTTTTATGTGGACCTACTTTTATGCAGATGGATAGTACTTACCAACATCCAAGCATCCAGTTATACATAATGGGCTTCAAGTCACAAGGAAGTACCTCAGAAATTGTTAGACAGATGGCTCAGCAGCAGACGGAAGAGATTGGGGAAACAGAAACTAAGAATGGATCAGACGAAGATGAAAGTAAATATGGGCTTAATCAAGGTGATGCGACTGACAATGAGGGCAAGGTAGACAATAACCTGGTTATGGATCTAGAGAACAGAAACCTTAGTGATTGGGAAGCTAGAAGATGTGGTGCGATGGCTGCTAGACTTCTTCGTGATGTCAAGATAACATAAATTAGAGGTTAGCAGATTTCCTTGTTTCAGTGCAAATATTTAAGAGTTTGCCATACTTCTCTTACATGCATGCATATCCTGCAAATTAAACATCTTAGAATCAACCCCTCTCTGAATCTGCAACAACATACCGAGTGTAATCCCACAAGTGGAGTCTTAGGAGGGTAGAGTGTACACAGACCTTACCCTTACCTTATGCAGGTAGAGAGGTTGTTTCCGATAACGTCCTTGGCTCAAGGCAAGCATAGACACAAACATAAGTAGTACCAACAGCAGTAAGAAAACTGAAGCATAAGATCTTTCTGCATGCAGTCCTGGACTCATCCAATATCTTCTATAACACGTCTCCATCGTGCTTACTTTTATCAGATTCAGGAAAATGATTGACAAAGATTTTCCGTGAATTGGTTTTCCTAGGATAACTTTTTTTAAGTATCTATGGCATTTTGTTTGGCAGGTCCTAAACACTGGCATTACCGCTACCAACACTGTTGCACGCTATGCTACAAGTCAAGGACATTGAGGCAGGATTGTGTTATCGCCAGAAGTATCTTTGAAGTGCATCTTATGGTTCAAGTTCAAACCCAAAATACATCGAAAGAACCACATACTCTGCTTCTATAAAGTTGGACATATTAACCTTAAGCAGTGTACCACCAGTTGCAGCTTGGAGATGTAAGGTCACTAGATGCAAATAGCATATTCAAGTCATTATTAGCAATAATATGCTTCATTTTATCCTCTGTTAAATAAAATTATGACCTATATTTTCTTTCCTCGTTAATTTTATTTTAAATCGTTGAGGTTAAGGTTCTTCGCATTAGGTTAATTTGAAGAAAAAGCAGCGGAGAGAGAGAAACAACATAAAAAGTTGCTAAATGATTTAATTTCTCGAGGCATGAATTTCGTTAATATAAACCTAAGCTATTTGTATTTAAAAAAATGAACAAAGACCAAACCTGATAAATTTTTGAATATTTAAGGACTAAAATCGATAAGGTTATAGTTAAGGATCTAAAACCGATAAGTGTAGGAACCAAAGCTGATAAGTTTTTGAATAGTTAAAGGACTAAATCCGTTAAGTGTATAATTAAAGAACCATTTTAGACCTACTTCTATAGTCATCATTTTCTCCTTTATGTACAGTACTGTATGGTTTTGAAAATTCAGTTTTCTATTGATAAATTTTCTATCATATTATTATAATTAAGATGCTAATTTCAAAATTTGGCTTTTGGTTAATGCAGTAACCGCAATTTGTTCGACTTCAACGTATATACAGTAGAGAATTATGACTTATACAGAGTACCAACACTCTTTCATGCTTGAAATGACAAAATCACTAGTGTTAATAGAAAACAAATACATGTCTAGAGTAATAGAACCATGCATTTACTTAAAACTTGAAAGATGATGAAACAAACCAAAACATTTTCTCAAAAAACAAAAACAAAATAAACTACTCATCGTAGTGCATTTTAGCATTGGATCAAATAGCAATCTATCGCTTACGACTGTCAACACCTACCCACCTCCAATTCTCAAACCATAATATAATACGAGTTGTCTCAACAGCGACCAATAGTGTTTTTTTACATTCCCTCCCTCCTCCGTGGGGCGCAAGTGATGATTTCGTCAACCCTTAGGATCATCTCAGCAGCCTCAGTGGCAGAGAGCAATACTGCCTGTTTGACTTTGAAGGACTCAGATATTCCTAGCTCTGACATATCTCCAACCTGTGTCAAAGATGCCCGGTTGGATAAGTAAATTTAGACAAGTAATACTCTTAATAAGCAAGCAAGAATTTGATCGTCGTATGCACGTGATAACAAAAAAATAATATTGCTATGGAACGGAAACAAGATGAACAAAAACAAAGGAAAAGGAAAGAAAGCCCCCTCCTGAGTCGGAAGAGAAAAGGACAGTTTATCGTTGCTTCTCCCTTTCCATTCAAGCCACACAAGGAAAAAAGACTTTCCGATCCATCTCTTCCATTTCGGTTAATGTCAATTAACTCACCTATTGCTTCTTATTCTATAGTTTGCAAACAACCTTTGGGGGCATGAAAAAATGAGGTTAGAGTAAGGCCAACAATAGCTGCTGCTTTACCGTTACTGTCAAACTAGTAAAACAAAGGACACTTAAGCAAAAGAGGTAGGAAAACAATGACTTCATCCACAAGTGAGAGAGAGAGAGCGACAAACATTGACTTAATCAAACATCGAGTTGCAAACAAAATAAGCACGAACTATTTAAAGTTTAATGGTGGTTATGGTGAAATCCTCTCGAGAAGGAAAACAGATCTGACTAGAGATTTACCAACTAGAGCTAACTTAAGGATATCACATCAGTTTTAGCTTTTTATCGTATCCATCTTGAACTTATTTTAATGCTTAAGGTAAAGTCAAGCAAAGAGAAAGCAGAGACAACAAGCTCAGAACAGCTCCATACTCAAAACTATTCTGAACTCATAGCATGACAACAAAGTTCATTTAAAAAATCTTAAGTTACTCACAGATCCAGAGATGACATCAATTCCTGCATTGCTTTCGTCCTTGTGGTGTTCAGCACGAAGCTGAGCAATCAGCTCAGCACTGTCTAACCCAGCATTGTCGGCAATGGTGGTTGGAATTGCCAAAAGTGCACGGGTGAAAGCCTCAATTGCATGAGATCTTTTACCTGGAGTCTTCTTAGCTAATTCATCAACTGCCTTAGCCATCACCATCTCGGGCCATCCACCTCCAAATAGAACCCTGCTGTCATTTACTGTCTGAGATAGTACACACAATGCATCATGCAGAGATCTTTCAGCTTCATCCAGTACATGAGGGCTGAGAAAAAGAAAAAAAGGAGATGTTAACAAGGAAACACATCACAAGTAGCACTGAGGAGTCGAGCAGGTCCTCTAGTAAAAGAAAAAACAAACAGCCGCACAATGCTTTTTTTTTTCTTTTACATAGAAAATAATTATCCCAAGACTTCTAAAACAAATTTAAATGCTCAAACTACTATTAAGAGGGGAGAGACAAAAATTAGGCGTCTATTGTCTTGATTTAATATTCACGCCAGGGACATCACAGTTATGCATAACAAGCTTTTACAAGCAAGGGAAAGAAATGAAAAAAAAAGGCAGACACTGTAACACCAACTCACCTTGCACCTCTCAGAACAATTGTACATGCCTGACCCATTGCAACCCCAGAGAAGTGGATCAGCTTATCTTCACCAATCATGATCTCCTCAATAAGTTCGCAGTGGCCAAGTTTGACAGACTCTGGGTTATCAAAGGTTGATGCAATTTCTCCCCCAGTAACTAAACCCAACCGCTCAATACCATCAAAGTCAGCATGTTCTATTGCAAGTATCCCTGCATCAGCAAATAATTCCTCTGGGAAATTGTAGATCAGCTGTCGGTTAACAAAGCAATTTATTCCATGACTAATGATCTTTTGCACCTTCTCTCTCATTTTTTCCTTTTCAGCTGCTTCTAGATCAGCAACCTTGGCCATTGAGTCAACTCGAACACGTGCACCATATATCTTCACTTTATCTGTATCCATAGCAGTATTTGCCACCAAAATCTTAGCATTTTCGATGCGTTTTGGTTGGCCAACCCCAATCTTTTTGTCCAAAATAAACCTACAAAATAAACTTTATTACCACTTCAAAAGAAAATATGTAACAAAAGCATGTCCTAGACACATAGATTTCAGATTTGTCTTTCAGCGAGAAAAAGGAACTGCAGAAACTTATGTTCCATTGAGGGGGACTGGACTGGACTGGAATTAGTTAAGGCCCAAGACGTAGCTTCATGATGGCTCAAGGCAGACTCTTCTATAATTAGTTAAGGCCCAAGAAAACCAACTATACGGACATCAGGTTCATCAACTGAAGGATATAGTAACAATGGCAGTGGAATCACATCGGATAAACAGGCTGTTTTTCACTAATGTAAACAAAGAAATAGTTCAAACCAGAAGAAAACTTGAGTTTATTTACTCACCCTTCATCTAAAAATGAATCCGTCAATGACCCTCCAGGTTTCTTAATTATCTGGATTGCTTCAAGATTGGTACTTCCCTGTTATTACAATCAATTTAGCAAAAGATTGAAAACACGATATATGAATAAAATTAACAAACGGAAGGAGATGTGAAGAGTTAGTGGGAGAAGAGCCCACATCTTTTTACCAATAGATAAGTGATAGACTCATTTTCATGTTAATATTTCAAATTTGATAATATAAAGCAGAAGTTGATGAATTTTTTATTATTTATTTTGGACTTTTTTTTATTAAAATGAAGTTGATGAATTTATTTGCTGAAAGAAAGTGAAGGTCCTAATTTGGCGAAACCAAATCTCAAACCCTTTGAAGAAAAATATTTAGTGTCTGACCAAGGAAATAGGAAAGAATGTTTATTTATAGATAAGGAAGAGAAAAACTAAGTTTCATTCACATAAGAATTTTGAATAATGCAGATAGACCGAGATCACACGTTTAAAAAGAAAAATTATGTTCTTCGTAAGTTGCTAAAGTAGATGAAATATTGACCTTTAACCTCATAACCGCATCAACAGCCAGTTTTGCAAAATGCTCCTTGTCCTGAGACAAGATTTTAGAGCTCAAAGTAGTCCTTGCAATATTCATCAAGTCTGATCTAAACTTCTCTGAAACAAAAAAAGGAAATGACCATATCATAATGAGAAAAAGCAATATAAATAAATAACTCTTGGACTGATTAGATTGATTATCAGCTACTTGCATCCAGAAAAAAGTTATCTTGGCATAGTTCAAAGAGAAAGTGGTATACCAGTCCAAGGAAAATCAAAAATCAATATATGCCATTAAATGTAGGTTCTCTGCTATGATGTTACATACAACTGCTAACTCAAGCAACAATACCTGCATCCTGCTTGTTATCCACGACCTTCTGCTCCAGAACATTGCGGGCACACTCAGATGCCATACGGAAACCTGATATAAAGAAACAAAATAAAATATTGATAGGTACACTAAGCATGAACCAGATTAGGTACCTCAGATACTATTAACTTAACATATAACTAAGAAATAGGAACTTGCTATGTTTTGGCTTGATAAGCAGAAGAGAAAAGGATTTTAGCTGTTTTTGGATGGAAATGTTGGGGTGTGAAGGAAATTATGCCGCCTCTTGGCAGTATCTTCTTTATAGAAGTTTAAGTTTTTAAAAGTAGGTATCCGAGCCAGCTTACATTGCACCTTGACTATTCAACCACCTCAACCTCCTTACAAGGCACTATCTGCCCATCAGGACTGACAGACAGGAAGAAATCAATGAAAAACAAATTATCCCAAGAACTCAGCATTCAATCACACCCATGTTACAAATGTACAGATACCTAGGAAGCTATATACTGATGCTCTGGTAGCAAACTTTAAGCCTATCATAGCATTCAATAACATCCAAGGAAAAATAGTCGAACTTTTTCTAGATTAACAACTGTCAAGCATTGGAAAGCAAGTACTGCAGAAATGGTACACAAGAAAATTCAATAAAGCAGTTTGTACTCTACTATTCTGAATATAAGAAGCTTGAAGAAAGCGTAAATATACACACACGTGTGTGACTGTACGAAATATGTTAAGACATCAGATCATCAGAACAGACCTGCTATAATTGTCATTGGATGAATTTTTGCGTTTACCAGCTTCTCTGCCTCCCTCAAAAGTTCTCCAGCCAAAACGACTACTGAAGTTGTCCCATCACCAACTTCATCATCCTGTACCTTGGAGATATCTTACAAAGGGTCAAGGTATAACATTGCATAAAATCACATCATTTTGTTCCCCAGGATCTTTCCTATGATGAAGTTTCTGTGTCTATCTCATTTAACTATCTGTAAAAGGTCTCAAATAAGTAGTATATATCTGGCCTTTCTTTTAAATGATAACTTAAACCGAAAAAGAAAGAGAAAGTTGTGTGATCTTCCACTGAGCCCCTATACCTGTTTGCCACTTGTCCAAATGAACCTATTAAACAGTATATTCACCGGATTCATTTTTGGATACGATCCAACTTTACCTTCAACAATAGTGTCCATGGAGTTCACAACCAACTAGTTACACTATTATGTCAAAAGAGAGCAGAACTATCTAACACCCATAAGAAAAATGATCACTTACTTGAGGGAAAAAATACAAGGAACACAAACATATCAAGGATACCCACAAGGACCTTCGCAGCTGGATTATCAATATGAAGGGACTTCAAAATTGTTGCACCATCATTGGTAACTGTAACGCTGTGTCCTCTGCCTGTTGATTGCAGGATTTTATCCTGCAAATTATGAAACAAAATGTAGTATCTATCAAAACCACAATCCTAACTCTTCTCATTTCTTAATACCGGCAAATACATAATCAAAAACTTAGTTCTTACCATTCCCTTGGGTCCTAAGGTTGTCTTTACCAAGTCAGCAATTGCCATTGCTCCAATAAAGGATGCCTAAAATTTGAAACACTCAAATGGTTTCAGAAAATTGAAGAATAATAGTCGTAAGCAGTTATATAACATGGCATTGCAACCAGTGAGCTTGTCTTTCTCACATGATGCTCGATATTTGGGTAACAAAATGAGACTTACCATCCTAGCTCGCTCACCCTTTTCCTCAGTGGCTTCATCTTTGAAGAGTTTGTCAATCTGAGAACGTGAAAAAATAAACATTAGATGGGGAATCCACAATCTAAACATTATTTTATTTTTTAAAAAATACTTACCGCCATTAGAAAGAAATTGGAGATACCAAGCTGAGTCCCAAAAGCTGAAGCTTAGCAACTATTCAAAACAACAAAACAGTGGTAATATCAGAAAACTGCAGAATCAGTTCAACAATAATTTTAATTATTCAAACCCTTAAAAAGATAAAATCTACTGCCCTTTTCAATTCAAGTGTGAACCCTAAACAACTACCGATCTACAACTGTACAACATGATGTAGAAGCATTAGACCATGCAACCCAAATCTCACCAACAACATACCCATTGAAATCCCACTCCCACAAGTGGAGTGTAGAGAGAGTAGAGTGTACCCAAACCTTACCCCGCCTTAAGAGGTAGAGAGAACAAAAAACAATAGATAGTAACAGAACAGAAACAACAATACTACACTACAATAATCAAGGTACAAGGAACAACAGAGAGTAACAGAAATCATAAAAACTACCAAAGCAATACTACTATGACTACTAATATGAAAGGCTGACTACTAGCCTTCTAACCTAATCCGTGTCTCCACACCCTCATCTACTGGGAAATCCAAATCTTAACACAAGAAGAAATGCTTATAACCACAACAAAACAAACGAAATAAAAATCAAATCTTTATTTCAAAACAAAGCAAAATCGGATCATTTAACGAATACCCATTACTTAAAAAGTCTCAAACAACAGATATACAGTGAAAAAATCAGCAAAAAACATAACTAAAGTTACATAAAAATTCAAAATTAGGGCAAAAGATGCGTAGAAACCTAAGCAAATCAAAACGAGTTTGTTTTAGTACTATGAGAGATGACGGAGAATATGAAAATGTACCTGAAAGTATAATGCCGTCGACGGTGACGGTGGCGGCGCCGGAAAAAAGGTTAAAGCAGTGAAAGTGGAAAAATGAGAAGGGTTCTGGAGAAAGTGAGGAGTTTTGCTAAAATGGAGGTTTAAATGGTCTGATTGGTAATTTTTTTAGTTATTGAGGGTATAATGATAAAAATGAAAAATTATGTGGGCTTTCTACTTGGGCCTGGTCCAATAAGATCAAGTGGACTCAAGAGGGTAATAATACGATTTGTCTTTCAAATGAGTCGGGTTTTTTTTTTTAAAACCTTTAGATTAGTTGATTTGTATTTTTTGTTTCTAGAAATCGAATTTGTGTCTAAGCGAGTCATGAGTTTTTTAAAGGCGTGCGAAGTAACTGATGGATATTATGATATGAATATATAAATTTATGTCCCGTACAAAAAGTTGTTTACCCTAAAGGGTAAAATTTTAAAACAAATACAAAATAGAGGCTAAAGTGCAAATGATCCTAAGTTTTTGTATGGATTGTCTCTTTTTTTGGGGGTAGTTTTAATTTTTGCCCTCAAATGTGATGATTTGTAAATTTTGTCCTCGGTGCTCATTACATGAAAAGTTATGGACCAAAGTACCTTTATATATCCGGACGCAATTCACTCGACATAAGTTTAGAGAATTTTTATCTTATCATGTAGTATTTTCTGGAATTTGTTGTAGTGTTCAAAAACTAAAGTTATGCCTTTTGGGGCATATGTTCATTTTTAGAGAACAAAAATTTGGTAGCTAATGTGGGATCCTAGCGTATGTGCATAGGTCTGCTTTTTGAAGTGCATTATATCCTCTTTGGCATAGGATATAACTTGTGGGATATTGCCGTTTTGGCATCGACTAAACTAAAAGATTAGTAAGCCTCTCCAGATCATATAAGTGCGCATCGAGCCCATGCGAAGGGCTTGGTTAAGATATGCCAGATTCCACCAAGTATACAAATGGAACCTAACAACTTGTTATGTCTTATATAAAAATTATCAGTGTATCTGATTAAGTGTTTATGTAACTGACGAAATATATACGCATGAATCTGAATAATAGTTCGTGAATCTGAGTTAAGAAGTCTAAACTCTAAATCGCCAAAAAAGAGAGAAGGATTTTGATTTTTTAGGAGTTGTGATATGTCATATCCTTTAAAGTTGTTGCAAACGTGACTTTCTCATTAATTAATAGCTTTCAGTCATATCTTCTTATTAGACACACTTCTTAATTAATGACTTTCAATTATATTCCTTACGGTATCCGAGACCCAAAATATGGTTAAGAATGTAATATTGCAAACTAGTGTGAGTTTAAGTGATTAGATCCTAAAGTAGTGTGATTTGTGTAAGTTATCCTAATCAATATGCTAAGATGTTTGGAAGTCATTCACTTACATCACCATACATTAACACAAAAATCGTCTGATACACTAAGCTTCCGCTATGTATGAGGTCCGAAAAAGTGTCGGACCACATTAGGTCTTATGTACACATTTTATGAACTTCACACAACACCTGAAATCAGGTCAAAAAATTTACTCACACAAGAATTAGAAAAATCACAAGGTTCATGTCCAGTACATTGAAAGTTGCTCCAAACTAATGTGAGTTGTGTTATATAAACTTTATGTTACAACATCTGAAATCGAAGAAGAATCAACAAGCGAAAGCATCAGAAAAACCAAAAATGAAGAAGATGCATTGTACACTCAAAGCTGCTCGACGAAGATTAGATGGAAGCAGATTGAGACTGGTTGTATGCAGTTCTTCTGAAAACTAAGTTGTTAATGAACTTTGATTTCGTGTGTGTATCATCAGAGACATGTCGTGGAACAGAATATGAATCCATGTAAATTCCGAAGTGGGAGATTAGAGGGAACACCTTGGACTTGTCGATAACCAACCTTAGTAGGTGAGATTTCACTGTAGGAAAAAGTAACAGCCTCCGATATCCTACTGTCGTTCCATTTACCACATGTTGCCATTTTCCATTTTCATCTAACATGTCAAGATGAAACTCGATAATCCGTTGCCCCATTTGAATTGGTTCTTGAAGTTCCAAGACATTGAAAGTTATAACCTGTTGAAATTCTAAATATAGTGTCCAGTCTGATTGTTGTCCCTGATCTGGAGCCCAATATTTATATAATCCTTCCTCAATTACATTCTTGGGGCTAAACTGAGAATCATTCGGATCTCCTCGTGTACTGCTGGCAGAGAGAAGGGCAGATTTTGCAAGATTCTGGGAGAATATAGAATTACGAAGCTCGGAGAACTCTTTGAGGACATGTATATCTTCGTCTGATATGAGACCAGATGAGTTAGGTGGTACATTTAGCAATAAGGGACAGTTTCTACCGACTGATTTGTAATACAAATCCAGAAGAGTCATTGCACTTTTTGGCTTTTCTGATGCATGCCAAAACCAACCAGTTCGGATAGACACATCACACTCAGCAGGAACCCAGTCATGGCCAAAGGCATCCCCCTCCGCCGAATATCTGTTGAACACATGAAAAAAAAAATAGAGGGATAAAAGGAAGCTCAGTGTTCCGAGAAAAAAAGTTGAATGATGCAGGAAAGAAACTGTGAATTGTTATGCATTATGTGAAAGCACTTTATCCATATAGATTTCTTGTCTCGATTGATGAAATTTAAGAGTGACAGGGGCCTTTCATTTTTACTAAAGGTGTTATTGCTAGCTAAAATGGCAATTCCATCTAACAGTAAACAATGAGGGAAAAGTTTTCGCTGAAAGCAAATAAGAATAAGAAGATTGATGAATATGAGATTAATCAAACAAGACTTACCTGGCATCACTATAACCACCAATCTTGACTGCACTGCGATTGAAAAGGGACCAGCAAGTGCTTCCAGCAACACCGTTCTCGTTCCCAACCCACCTCGTATCAGGACCAACATCAGAGAAGATTGAAGCTCCAGGTTGGAGTTGATGAACAAGGCTAAACCAATCATCAAAGAGATACTCCATATCCTTCTCGCCATCACCTTTTGCACCATCTAAAAAAACATATGTAATCTCTCCATATCTGCTCAACAGGGTTTTTTCGGCAGGGGTGGAGATCGGGAGTGATTGTTGTTAGAAGTTTCTCTAATCATAGAAACTCAACTCAACAGGAAAAAAAAGCAGTTACTTTCATAAATTCTGCCTATATGTCCTGTATAATCAAGTTTCACATATTTCTTTGTCTAAATATGCGTGCAGTTTTTAATGTCAAGAAATAGTGAACTCAGCAACCAAAATAAATACAAACTATACCTGGTGGGGGTCAGATCCTCTCATACTTTGGTCAGATGACCTGAAGTATCACGACTCGAGTAAGAGTGTGAATTCACGTTCCTCATGTCCATAGTTAAATTTGACTGTTAAAGGGAAAAAAAGTACTATTTTCCATTTGAATAAGGTTTATTAATTATTCCGAGAACTAAATTAGGAATCTATCATTCAGATAAGGAACTCAAAGTTCGTTTTACAGCTAGCTTGTATATTCAGAGGCCAACAAATATACCTTAAAGCTTCTAAAATGTGCAGTCTGGCACAAACAATTAAACTGTGATATGTTCATATTTGTGTTGCTTCAGAGCCATTAGTACGAAACAAGACCAATCGAGAGAAATGAATAGGATTAATATAGCCAACCTTGACAAGATTGGAATTGAGGCGTAGTAGTAGTAGTTGTTGTTTGAAGTCATTAGTAAGTATAACGACTCACAAATCCCTGGCATCATAGAACTCATACTTAAAGAGATCATTCTAAATTGATCCTTTGATAACTATTCCCAGACAAAAAAAGAATCATTCTAGATTGGCACCATAAAAACTCGACTGTGAAACTGCAAACGTGAGTTACAATTTTAAACCACCATACACAACTTCATTACTCACTCCTCATTTTCACGTTTTTTCAATCACATACATATACAATATCCCAATCACAACATGAATAACTACATTAAAGCCAGAACAAGCTCTAATCCAAAAGCACATACTTTATTATTTCCCTAATTAGGTTGTAAAAACTATCTTACTAACAATGAAAACTATGTGTACCACCTCATCTAGAATCTTAAATTGTAGGAAACGGAATACTTCTAATTATTTATTTTAGGGTCTGCAACAACCATAACAATAGAGCAGTAGAATCCAACAAACCAAGAAATGCTCTTAAATTCACCAAAAAAGACATTCTCAAATCAATTCAAAACAAAATGACAGAACAACAACGACATACCCAGTATAATCCCACAAAGTTAGGTCTAGAGAAGATAGAACGCAGACCTTATCCCTAGAGGGTAGAGAGGTTGTTTCTGATAGATCCTAAACTCAAGGAAAAAAAAATCAAAGCAGATCGAAAAAGGAAATAACTGAAGTGAAGAACCCATGGCAAAATACTATACAAAGTATGACAAAGCATTCTGAATAGTAAACAATAACTATAACAAAATAATACAATAATCGAAGTACAAAAAGCAGAAAATAGTAACATAAATCGAG
This sequence comes from Solanum etuberosum, assembly GCA_029582245.1. Taxonomy (NCBI): domain Eukaryota; kingdom Viridiplantae; phylum Streptophyta; class Magnoliopsida; order Solanales; family Solanaceae; genus Solanum; species Solanum etuberosum. Next base: position 21,456 of record JAJONR010002611.1, on the reverse strand, counting down.
GAACAAAACCACTAAACAAAAAGTTAGAGTCTTTACCTTGTAAGCAACAACAACCATAACAATAGAGCAGTATAATCCAACAAACCAAGAAATGCTCTTACTGAAGTCACTAAAAACATTCTCAAATCAATTCAAAACCAAACCAAGAACAGCAAACCAAGTGTGATCTGGGGAGGATAGGGAGGAAAAAATACAAATATATATGTTTAGTCCAAGACTAATAATTATAAGCATGAATGGAAAATATACGAACAAAGAAATTGATTTTTTATTAATGATAAACTGAAATATCAATCATTTAGTGTCGCCTCTTAAGAACAAACTCATTGGCAACAAAAAGTATGTCTCAAAACCTTGATGACGACACTGAAGCACACATTAAGTGAGTACGAAGCACTCAACACATTTTGAGCATCGCTTCACGGCTTAAGCGAACACTAACACTAACTACAACAAAATAATACGACAATCAAAGTACAAATGCAGTAAATAGCAACAGAAATCAAGGAACACAGACCTTACCCGTACCTAGTAAAGACAAATAGATTGTTTCCAATAGACACTCAGCTTAAATAAAGATTGCCAAGTAGCCACAACAAATAGCAACATACCATAACTGAACAAAAGGAAACAACACATGCTACTAAAATCGACGAAAAACAATACTGATAAGGCAAACTAGACAACGCTCTCAAAACCAAACCACAGAGCAAAAAGTCCAAATCTTTACCTTGTAAGCAACTCAGTCATTTGACCCATATAGTATTCATTATACTCAAGAGCTTCCCCATAACAATGCTCATGCCTATCCCATGGAGAAAGATACAAACCCAATTCTAATCCCCCATTTCTTGCAGCTTCAGCCAATTCAGCTACAATATCACCAACCCCATTTCTCCAAGGACTTGATTTAACAGAATAATCAGTGTATTTTGAAGGCCAGAGACAAAACCCATCATGATGCTTAGCAGTTAAAACAACTCTTTTGAAACCAAAATCTTTAGCTACTGTAACCCATTGTGTTGCATTTAACAAATTGGGGTTAAAAATTGATGGGTCAACATGACCTGTACCCCATTCTGAATCTGTAAAAGTGTTGGTACCAAAGTGGAGAAAAAGTGCCATTTCTGCAATTTGCCATGAGATTTGACGGGATTTTGGGATTGGTAGAATTGGGAGTGGAGGTGGCTTTGGATGTGAAGATTGTGAAGTTGTTGAAAGTTGAAATAACAAGAGGATTATGATTGTTTTGAGAAATTGTGTAATGGGTTTCTTCTTTATCATCTTGGGATTGCCGTCGACTTTTTTTACGCCGGCGACCACTCTAAAGCTGCCGGAGAGAGGTGGAGTTTACCGGTGACTCCAAGTGTTGACTGACTTTTGCACTTCTGTTACTTAAAAATCTTTGATGATGATTATTTTGAGATTTTTCAATCTTTTTCCAAGTCAAATTTATTAATTTTGCGATTTAAAGTTAATATATTAATTTATTAAAACAAAGTTGCTTATACATATTTCTATCGTTACACAAATAGTTTAGATATATCCTTTTTGCGGATAGAAGTAAAAAAAGAAAAATTAAATTTCTTACTAAAATAATTTATCAATCTTCAACCCCAGTTTGTTAAATGCAACATAATGGGTAATAGTAGCTAAATATTTTGGTTTCACGAGAAAAGAGTAATTTTAACTTTTCTTTTTTGTTTCCCATTGGAGTCCGACTAAATATGAATTTGTGTTGGAAAGTTTCACATTGGGGATAAAGCATTTTCTGAATCCGTAACCAGGGACTCGAAACCGAGACTTCTGATTAAGGATGAAGAAGTACTTACCATTTCACCATAACCCTTGTTGGTAAGTATAATTTTAAGAGAAAAGACATAAAGTCACCATTGAAGTTATCCCGAATTTTCAAAAAGACACTTTAACTTTGCGGATGTCCTATTACACTTCAGAGGTGCCTTTGTGTTTTTTCTCTAATTTTAACTGCAAAGCACCATGATGGTTTTTTGCCTTTGACCTTCAAAATACACTGCTTATTTTGTCAAATCAAGTTCTTGGAGAAATGGGTCTGGTGATATTGCAGCTGAATTGGCTGAACTGCAAGAAATGGTGGATTAGAATGAGCATTGTTAAGGAGTGATTCTTGACTCATGAATACTATATGGGTCAAATGGCTAAGTTACTTACAAGGTAAAGTTTTTAACTTTTTGCTCTGTGGTGTAGTTTTGAATTGAATTGAGAATGTTGTATTTGTGACTTTAAAGTTTCTTGTCTGTTTGCTTCGAAAACTGTTTATCTACCTTCTCGAGGTAGTGGTAAGGTATGTGTACACTTTACGCTCCCCAGACCCCACGTAGTGGGATTACAACGGGTATGTTGTTGTTGTCCTTCATCCGTTGTTTCTTATACTTTTATTATCCTATTATTTTGTTGTAGTAACTATTCAACATGCTTTGTTTTGTTTTCACATCTGTTACTTCTGCTTTGATTTGTTTAACCTTGAGCCGAGGGTCTTATCAGAAACAACCTTTCACATCTGTTACTTCCCTGTTTAACAATGTAAGCTTCTCTGAGGCAGTACACAATGTTTCAGAGTTAGTACGAAGGATTAGTTGCCATGTTTTCCACACGGTTGTTTTTCCTTTTCATAACTACTTTTATTAGCTGCACATGAGCCGAGGGTACTTCGAAAATAACGACCTCTCTACATCCATGAGATAGGGTAAGGTTTGGGTACACTCTAACCTCTCTGGACCCCACTTGTGTGATTTCACTGATATGATGTTGTTGTTGTTGTCGTTACGGAGGAAATAACAAAGTATGTGCTTTTGGATCAGTTACTTACATTGACAAATATTCCCAGGATTAGCATCAATAAACAAAGTGTGAAAATGGGAATTGAGTAATGAAAGTTGTGGATGATGGTTCAATATAGTAACTCCATTTGTAGACTCACTAGTTGATTCAAACAACAATAGCAAGAACTATACTTCAATTCCAAGGTTGTCGAGGTCGGCTACATGAACCCTCACATGTTTCACTCTTGTTTCATACTAATGGCTCCGAAGCCACGCAATATTAACATATCATAGTTTAATTGCTTGTGCCAGAGTGCACATTCGTAGGGAAGTTCTCCAATGTTTTAAAAACCTTGAAACTGACTATTTGAGTGACCTCTTACCTCATATTCTTGTATGAAGTGAAGCGAATACCTCACTAAATGACGACAACAACAAACCAGTGTAATCTCACAGGTGGAGTCTGGGAAGGGTAGAGCGTACGCAAACCTTACCCTTACCTTGAGAAGGTAGAGCTTATTATTATAATAACAATAATAGCAGCAAAGAAGTTTGATTGGTTTATAAACTTATAGATGCAAAAGTCCATTTTGGGGCTTAGAATTCAAATGTTTTCTCCTTCAACTTGATATTTGTTGTCATATTGCAACTAGTCTTCAATATTCCATGTGGGACATACAGTAGTTATGTGTCATGTAAAGCAGAAGAGTTAGTTGCGTAAATTATGTTTGAGTATTCATCTAGTTCAAGTGTAAAGAAGAATGCAATTAAGTTTCTTGGCGTTAATCGAGTGCTATTTAGAAAGATTAAATCTATTGAGGCTGCAATTACTAGTGTTTATGATGACATTTCTGCTATCAAAGGTAGATCAACACCGAGTTCTTCTGTGAAGGGGGGTTCACGTGATGTCACGCGAACTTTGAGTTCACAAAAGGATGTTGTAGTTGGTCTAGATGATGATTTTTTACGAATCGCAGATAAACTAACAGGGTATTCTGATAAGCTAGATGTTGTGGTAATTTTTGGTATGGGGGGTATTGGTAAAACCACTCTTGCTAAAAGAATTATTCATGACAAGTTAATAGAGGAACACTTTTATGTTAGAGCATGGATAACTGTATCGGAACGATATAAGGTGAGGAATATGTTGTTAGACCTTTTGAGTTGTACCTCTAAAGTTCCGTTTATAATGGATGAAATGGAAAATGAAGAATTGGCTGAAAATATTCATTCTTCATTTGTAACAGAGGAGTCGCGGGAATTCTTGGATATACTAGCATTGAGTTATAATCATTTGCCTCATCATTTGAAGGCATGCTTTCTTTACATGGGCGGTTTCCCTGAAGACGTTGAAATCCCTGTGTGGAGGGAGGCACATCAGGTTATGGACTGCTGAAGGGTTTATAAAGTTGGAATCACCAAAGACGTTGGAATTTGTAGCACAAGAATATTTGCAGGAACTCATCGACAGAAGCCTAATTATAGTGAGTAAGAGATCCTATGATAATAGAGTCAAGCATTCATGATATCTTGCGAAACTTTTGCCAAGAAGAAGCTAATCGAGAAAAGCTTTTGCATGTTGTGAGAAGGTTGGAACCACATTTTCCTCAAGGTGTTCACCGGCGCCTACATTTCCATTCAGACATTTTTGCCTACTCCTCCTACACATATTCTAATCCATACGTTGGATCTTTCTTGTCATCAAAAGCATGCTCGGTTTTAGAGCATTCCTACTTCGGTTGTATGGGGTTCAAATTGCTTCGGGTGTTGGATGTAGTTAATTACACTTTGCACTATTACTATTAGCACAATCAACTTTTCCCATGGACTTGTTGCTACATTACCTAACCTAAAGACATTGGCCTCTAATCTGGTAACTGGCGGAAACCATGATGCTTTCGATGTGGATTGGGTTGGCAGTTGTCTCAACAACCTAGAGCAAATGTACTCACTTGAAACTCTGAAGTTGCTGTTCAACTTGCCAATGAAAAATCCTCGTCCCCGTAATTCTATCCAACGATGGAATGCATTCCCACCGAATCTCAAGAACTTGACTTTGACTTGGGAACTTACCAAATCTTGAAGTTCTCAAACTGAAAGATTTTTCCTTCCAAGGGACAGAATGGGAAACCGATGAAGAGGGGTTTCATCGACTCAAATATCTGTTGGTTGAGAGCAGAGACTTGGTGGTTTGGAAGCAGGCCAGTACAGATAGTTATCCAACATTTAGCTTTGAGGTTTTGCTACAAGCTAAAAGAAATCCCTTATGAAATTGGAGATATCCCATCTTTGCAAGTTATCGAGTTGCATTCGTGTAGCCCTTATGCCACGAGACTCGCTAGAATAATTCAAAAAGAGCAAATTGACTCGGGAAACAGTTTCCTTGAAGTTTTCATTCATCCAGCTAGATAGGTAAAATTAAGGATTTCTAACAACTCATGTAGTGCTAGTGCTATTACATCCTTAATGAGTTCCTTTATTCTTATGATTTTTGTGAAATCATGAAGATTTATGAATATGCTCTAGTGGCTGGCTGCAGTTTACTTGGTGTCACAGTCTTGTTTTCTTATAATTGGTACTGTTGAGTCCCTCGACCCTCTTTATATGGTCTCGGGGCAATTCTCTCCTCAGGAGCTAGATTTTTGGGCGTGAGGTGGGATGTTGAGTCCCACATCGGTGGAATGTGGAGAATTTGGACTCTTTATATGGTCTTGAACAATCCTCCGGTCCATTTGACAGGTAACAGTTACTAAGATAGACAATCATGTTTTCTTGTTTCTTCTTCACACAGGAGAGACCCTCTCTCTAGTATGACAACCTCGCATGTCGCTGCCTGACATAAGAAGGGTTTTTCTTGCTAACATGGTGGCAGCTTGAGATTACCCCTGCTCTAACCGCGATTTCTTTTTTATCGGATGAAGTAGCCTAAAGCAGAACTCTATTTCCCCCCTCTTAAATGACAGTGTACTTTGGCTGAGAGACTAAGATGATCATATATTAGTATGTTCCTTTTGACATATTTTTGACATTCACCATTTCTCATTGCTAGGAGGGTTGCATTGAGGAGGCATGGAGAGTACGAGGCATACTCTTTGAGGCGTAGTAGAAGACGGGGGGAGGGAGTTCTCAAACATGGAAAAGCTTCCAATGAAGAAATGTTTGAATTGAACGAGGAGTTGTATGAGGTGAAAATCTCATTTACGACTTGTCAATGCTAGGAGTCCTGATGTCCATCGCATTGAGGACACATGGAGAGTGCATGGCATACTCTTCAAGCGTAGTGGAAGAGGGGGGGGGGATTGAGTTCTCATACATGGCAAAGATTCCAAGAAGAATTGAACGAGGAGCTATGTGAGGTGAAAATCTCATGTCCGGAACCTTTTGTCAATGGTATGAGTCCTGAAGTCCATTACATAGAGAAGCATGGAGAGTACATGGCATACTCTTCAGGGCGAAGTGGAAAAAGGGCGGAGGAAGAGTTAGAGTTCTCAAACGCGGAAAAAGGTTCTAAAGAAATGAACGTGGAGCCGTATGAGGTGAAAATTTCATGTACGTACGGTTATGTGGAGTGCTGTAAGGGTCAATATGAGGTTGGCTATGAGACTTTTCAGTGCCAAATTCCCTAACAAAAATGTTCTTAGATGGTGAATTTAAATTTCATAAACTTTGTGATATCAAGAATTTACATTATAGATTTCCCCTAGATATTGTAGCTCTTGCTATAATCTATATACTAATTCATTAAAAATTTGATTTTTTTTTTAGTTAGTCTAAAAAAAGAATGACATATTTTTATATTTATTAACAATTTAACTTTAAAATGTCCATTTTGCCCTTAATGGAATGATTTATAGCCAAACAAACATCGGTGACTTATTTTAGACCACAAGTTTCAAGAGTCTTTCTTTCTTAAAACTCCATGTTAAGTCAAACCACATCACATAAATTAAAACGGTGAGAGTAGTCATTTACTCATTTTTATACCTTGTGATGGCACACGAAAAATATTGTAGAATGCATGAAAAAGTGAGGTCAATGTTGTGAAAAGAGAGTTTAAGAAGGTAATCATTCTTTGTGGAGTTCTATCAATCTGTCCAGAGTTTGTTCAAGTCATACGATTTTTGTGTTTTAGAGGGGACAAGTCAAGCGAATTATTTGTTGGACCAGTGAAGATTTTGCTATGGACCTGAATTTCTTTAAAGACAACGAGATATCCGCAAATCGTTCCAATTGTAATTGTACTTTCAAGGTTGTTAAATTAAAAGGAGTTTTCTCCTTGAGGAGTTGTACAAGTGCCTTCAACTTCATTAATTTCCATAAATGAACCAAACAGAACTCAAATATTGGGCCAATGACCCGAGCCATATAGGCCCAACTAGTATTGCTGCCAAATTTGAAGTGGCCTTTGATATCTTCATGAAAAACAAATATACATTTTCAACATTGATGGTTTAATTTCACTTTGCATCAATACTAATTATAGTAAAAAAATATTAATATGTTAATTTATTTATTTATACATTTAACGAATGCAATAAATAATACCTAATAATAATATTTTTACTGGAACAAATTAATTTTAAATTGTCAATGTTGTTGTGTGAAACTTTTATCTTTAGAATTGATCATGCTTATGTATTTACATAGTCTAATATATTATTTGGAGACATTTATCAATTAAGTTTGGTTTAATTTTTTGGATTTTGCGCAATTGAGATTTGTTTTTATTTGATGATATAAGATATTATGTTGTTGGAAGCATCTTAAGAGGCTTAGATATCGATTTTCGAGATATTTGAAGAAGATTAGAGATGAGTTTGTGTTGCTTTATAATATATGGATCGAAGACGACTTCATTTTTCTTGTATATCCACGGTATATCAGCACAAAAAAAAAACATACTCCTATTTGATCTAGACAAGTCTTTGTATCATACACTGAACTTGTATGATCATGTGGCACTCGTGACGGAGGACAAGCCACTGAAAAAGGGGTGTACATTACACCTTAGACAAATTCTATATCGGATTAAGACAAAAAAAGTTAGAAACTTTATAAAAATGAGTTCAGTATCAGCTTCATGTTTTAGAATTTCATGTCATTAATATGTAATCCATAGTCTAGTTATTTGGAGACATTTCATCAATTGGATCAAAGGGATTTTCTATCTGAAGTTTGGTTCAATTTTTTCGATCCCTGATATTTGAGATTTATTTCGATTCGGTGATATAAGGTATTACTTACCCAACAATTTTTGAGATAGTTGGAGCCGATTAGAGATGAGTTTATGCTACTTTAATTTACAAATCGAAATTTAAGATTGAAGACAACTTCATTTTTCTTGTATATCCATATTCTATATCAACAAAAATACATTTGATCTAGACACATCTTTGTATCATCCATTGAAATTGTCTGATCATGTGACACTCATGATTGAGGGGAAATTTCTTATTGTGACATTCATGACGAAGGAAAAGCCTTTAAAAAAAGGATGTACATTACATCTTAGGCAAATTCTATACCAGATTAGAAAAAGAAAGTTAAAAACATTATAAAATGAATTCAGAATCAACGAAACTCTTTAGGTGTGTTTGAGTTAATAGTTGGACTAGAGTCATTACACGTCATCTTACCTAAAAGCTTTAATATTTTTTGTAAAAATACTTCTTTATTTACTTAGTCATGTCTTCAAAACTAGCTTCAATTGTCAAAGAAAACCAAAAATGTACCAACTAGAGCAAATTGGCAAGCAGCCAAGAAAAACAAAGGTATGATGGGATTTTAAAATTGACAGTCAATTTGATGTGATTGATTTGATTCATTCATTTTCAACAATTCATCTATTCCTCCACATAGAATCAACCAAACACAAAAATCCAATACTACACTGTGTGCATTTGGGCCTGAATATTAGTTTAAGGGCTAAGGCCTTCACTTTTATGGAAAAAGAAATAGGTGACGTGTCGAGAAAGATAGAATCGTCGTGCATGTAGAAGTATCATTTAACCCTTTTGAAAGAGGGTTGGGTACCCTAACCTCACTTGAAACATGTAGAGATAGATGTAGGGCACAACTTTATGTTAGTTCTCCAAAATGACTGATAATACCATTGTACATCCTCTATAGGACTTTAGAAAAGAGCTTTTGAAATATCAATAGGCATATCGAATATAAAAAACTAGTAAATATTATATTTCACTTTTAAGTCACAACCCCATATCGAATCAGATAAAAAAGAATATAAGCATGATCCAAGTTCAAAACATTTGATTTCCTATGTTACTTAATATATTTGGAATGTTATGTTAACTAATTAGCTTATGTACATTAATGTAAGTTTGGATCCTAGTTGTAAGCGTGAAATATATAGCTAATGTAAGATGAGGTTGTCCCTTCTTTAAATAGAGGTTTTGGGTTGAAACTCTGGCTATGAAACAATTCTTGGTAGGGAGCGCTTCCCTATGAAGGGGGTCTCTCCTGGCATAAATTTAAAATAGTCGGACCCCAATATGGATATTGAACACCTGGAGAGAAACCAAAAACAAAAAAAGTACTTCCTCCGTTTCAATTTTTTATACTACTATTTGATTGGATATAGTTATGCTAAATGAGAAAAAAAATAGATTTTAAAAAAATACGAACAATTACATAAATTCACAAGAAGTGAAGATTGAAAAATGAGAAAAAAAATAGATTTTTAAAAAATACGAACAATTACATAAATTCACAAGAAGTGAAGATTGGGAAATGAGAAGGAAAAAAATATTTATGGTTCAAAGCAAAGATTAGATATTTATATGTCTATAATTTATTTTATTGAGGACAAAAATGAGAATTTTAAAGTGATATTTTTTTAATTTTTTTTTTAAATGACAAACTTTTTTGCAACCCTCAAAAAAAATGTTTCAAATAAATTAGAACAGAAAGAGTAAAAATATATTTCACAAAAATTAGGACAGAGAGAGCATAAAATAGTAGTTTACTCTAATGATGATTATAATTTCATTTCATAAAGAGATGCTTAAACCTCCTTTGTAATGAGAATCTTACACTAACTATGAAATCTTAGCCTTAATTTTTTTTAAAAATAAAAATATCACTTTAAATGACACCTAATCAAATGACACTTATCTTTGAGGACAAGTGTCATTTGATTAGCAATGCACTGGAGTTTGTCTAATTTTTTTAATATATAATTTTAATTTTAAATTAACTTCAAAAATAAATAACATCAATTTTTGAGAAGCAAAACATGACAAATATTTTGAGACGGACGGAAGTCATTTCCATTGTTTCATAGACAATTTTAGCAACTCGTCACAATAAATACTTTTTCGACATCGTCTCCCAACAATTCATTCCATTATGACATTGGATTTATGTGTTCCATTTACAAATCTTATGGAGAAGTATTTGGTTGATTAACTACAAACTATTTTTGGAGGTTTATATCTTACCATATTGGTCAAATCTTATACCTTTAACCATGGTTTAAGGGTGTGTGTTAATAAAATTGATTGTGACCTTAAGATTTAAGAGCAGACAGATATCATTTGATTAGCAATGCACTGGACTAACTGGACAATAGACATACGGGAGGGGAGCCAATTCCTTCCATTTTTTGATTATTTTTTAAGTCATCAATTAGTTTTAAGATTTGACTAAACAAAAATTTATTAGTTTCAACTTTTAACAACATAATATGAGTAATAGCCGCCTCTATTATGGGCCCACTTATTTTAAATACTCCAAATTAATTTTTGAAGTTGAATTCACAATTAAGTTTTGGATAGTTTTAAAAGGAAAAAAATATTTGTACCAAAAAGGAAAACTATTTACAAGCGTCTATCCTCTTTTATACTTTTGTTTTTAATAACTAATTTGCATTTATTGCTTGATATCATCAAAGTATATATGCTATAAGAGTATATATATACTCTGATAATATCAATAATGATTAAGTGAATAGAACAAGGGAGCAGTCAGTAAAAAAAATTGTGTTGTGTGTCCAATCAGAGCAAATATATTGGACTGGGTCCAATTTGGGCAAATATTTTACCTAATGGGTCCAACTTATGTAGTTTTCCATCTTTTAAACTACATGAAAAGGATTATTAATTACAATTTTTCTCATATAAATTCGATAAAACATATTTTAAAATATCGATCAAAACTTACATAGTTTGACTCTCGAAAAAAGAAACACGACAATTGATTTGAGACCAAGAGAGTTGTAATAAAATTTATTAAAACAAAAATACATAATATATAAACATGTCATTTACTTGTTCTTAGTTGATGCTTAAACTTATATAAAGTTGAACAAGTAGGCACATGCATCTTATGTGGCGTTCTATATGGCAACATGTATCCTACATGGCATTATATGACAATCTGCATCCTACTTGCATTATAATATGTAACTACATGTATCTACCTGTTCAACTTTATACAAATTTAAATTCCTATTTATGTACACCCTAAGTTGAAATGTATATAAATAAGGAAACTTTCAAAAACAACAAATATTAGACCTTAAATAGGACTCATTAGCTACCGTTTCACTAATTACAATTCGCAACTACACTTTGATTTTCTACGCATTTGTGTTCGTTGTATTTTTTTCGCAGGTTTCGAAGAAAATACAAATATATATTGATTAGTATCAAAATGAATTCATATTAGAAGGAGAGAGGCGAGCGAGATCCAGAAGGGAGGAGAGATGATGAATACATGTTGTATTCGTTGTATCACGAATAAAAATTAATAAATAATATAAATACAGTTGACAAAATACAAATATAGCTTTTCAAATACAGTTTATATAAAATACAAATCTCTCCCCTATATATATTTGATCGAATACAATTAATACATAATATATTTGACGATTTCTTTCTTATTGATAAGTGGACCGAATCTCTATGGTGATTTTCCCGCCATCTTAATAAACACACGTGGGAGTGTGGGCCCAACTAAGAAAAAGACGAAACTGGTTACGTAATTTCAGACAGCGAGACTTTTAGGACTCTTGTCTGTCGAATCCTAGTTAGGACACCTTTGACTTTTCACATTATTGGTTTTCTGTTTTTTTCATTGATTTACAAATTCACCCCTCTTACTTTTATAAAATTCAACATTTCCCCACTACTAGTTAGAATGATTTATCGGATATATAGCTTCTTCACTTTCGTTATTTTGTTATCTATATTGCTTTGAATTATTCTTTCATTGAGATTAGAGTCTATCGAAAACGATATTTTTATAGTCTGTATATACTATCATTGTCTTGCATAAGATGGTGGTGCCCTTTCATTTCGATTTTTTTCCTTTGTAGTTAAATTTGATGATACGCTTTGACGATGTTACCTACCAAATAAAAGGTCTGCTAGACTAAAATCCTACTATTGGTTTCTTGCGGAAGGAAATTTAGAACTTACTAATAGATGGAGGAAATTTTCGAATTTCTAAAATAGAGCACCAACAACCGTTCCACTTGAGCAGTACTGAGGCTACCCCCGCAGAGTTCAGGAACGAAAATCTACTTGACTATTTATTCTTCGTAGACTCACTTTGTGGAATTACATTAAATATATTATTGTTATTGGTGATGATTGTGGTGTTGGAGTAACATTTCCCCTCCATTAAACATTTGTCCAATTAAAAATAGTTAAACTTGTCATCCATTAATAGTTTCGATCAAGTTTGCAATACTCGTTGTTATCAAAATGGACGAAAATGTTTACATTGATATAATTTCACAAGTGAGAATAGGGAAGGTGGTGTATATGTATATACAACTTTATTTTTATTTTGTAAAAATAAAAAAAGTTATTTTTAATAGACTCTCAATTTAAATAAAATATATAGTACAGTAATCGAAGCGGAGGAAAGGGTAACATTTTTTTCTTATTTTTTTGGTTAAAAGTCGATAGAAAACACAAGTCCACATCTTGGTTATATGAGGGTCAACGATGGACACTTGTTACATATTTTTCTTCCTCGTTTAATATTTTATTCATACATAATTTTTATATATTATTAATTATTAATTACACTTCATTTATTTGCTGTGTTACACATAATAGTGCCTTCAGCCTTGTAAATATAATTTTTTCTACTAAAAGATTCGACGTTGCATGAGAAAAGACAGAGAGAATACATGATTAATTTAATTATTATTCGTAATTAGTGGACCTCACTATATTAAATAATTTTATACTTTTTATAATTTGATATGTTAGTCATAAGATACATGCATGTTATATTATGTTGGAGGATTTTGAGATCATATTAATTATTCATTATCTGTTCATCCAAGATGGTAAAGCATAACAATTAAATATGTTAGGACTTAATTAAAATAATTCTTATAATGAGACCACCGTATAAAATTGTAAATTATTTACATGGCATATATAAGTAAAGAAGTTTTAAGTTTTATGCATCGACGATGTAAAAAATATTTATATAATCAATACACGTTTGTATATGACATCTGCTAATCATATATACTACTATTAGCTGTATCAATAAAGGGATCGAGGAAATTTAATAATAATAATAATAATAATAATGAAGAGAAAACCAACAAAGATAGTCCTTTTTTTAATCATTATTATTATTACATATTATCCTCCAAAATTCAATTATTTACTTGTGATACAAACAAAATTAGATGTTTTTTTTAATTGAAGTATATTACTATTTCATCTAAAAGTTTAAGATGTTAAAGAGACTATTATACTTTTAACGAGGTTGATTCTTTTTTATTAGTAGTACTCAAGCACATAAATCTTTTTATTTTTATAATAAATGACAGTAAAATTTAAATGTAAGATCTCTATTATTTAATTATATCATGATATGAATTATTAAAGTGTGTAACTATCTCATCTCACGTTAATTTTAATTTCTAGGAGTGTTAGGTTAAGATGGAAAAATATCCCACATATAAAGTCTTGATGGAGTATTGAAAAAGCTAGCTAGTACATATTGATGTTACTTTAAACAATATATTATGAATGAGACACTTAATAATTTAAGTGAAACAATGATTTGTAAAATTATATAATTTAAAATGGACAGGTCAAAGAATTAGAATATATAAGATACATGAACATAAAGAACCAAAAAAAGGAACAGTTTCCTTGTAGGTATCAACAAGCTAGACATCCATGATAATAATTAGGGTATTGAATAAGCGGATTAGATTTAATTTGGATGGATAAAAAATGATTGCGTTGATAAATAAGTGGAATATTATAATTCATTCAGAAGTTACTTGAACTAAAATAGATATAATTGATAAATAGACGAGTCAGTAATCAACACAAATTTAATTAGATGAACAAATCATATTTTTATAAGCTAATTTTATCACCTCGAGAAATAATAATACTAGCACAAAAGCTAGCTCAAGGCTAAAATATTTGTCATATATATGCTTGTAAACATTGGGTATATACCAATTTTATTATTGCTCTAATATCATCAAAAGTGTTTTTTTCGAATTGATTAGATAAATACATGAAATTACTATTAATCGGAGTTTTTTTTTTTAAACACACTTCTAATAACTATTTTTAAAAATAAGCAACTTTTAAACGTTTGACCAAAATAGATTAAAACATTAAGCTACTTAAAGTGTTTTTTTTTAGAAAAGTATCTAATATGAAAGACTTATTAGGTTCTAAAATATAACTATTTCGCGCCTGATATTTTAATAAGCACCATAACTAAAATGAATATTTGGGAATAGTATTTAAGGTTTTATTTGCCTAACTAAAGGTTTCTTGTTAGAATATATATCCTTCTAAAAATGTTATTGCCGTTGATTATTAAGACAATGAGTTTTTTTTTAATTTATTTTTTAAAACATTAATAATTAGATTCTTTCTAGAGGTTGACCCTTTTTTCTAATTTGTATTTGGTATAAGTTCCTTTTCTTGGTTGTTACAATTAAAAGGTCATTTTTGACATATTATCAAATATTAGCCCTTTAAGTTCTTTTATGATTCAAAAGTTTGTTTTGTAACTTCTAGAATCTATGTAACACCTCGCTTTTTGAAAGAACAAGAATTAGAAAGAAACCGTTTTTGAAAATAATCAAATTTGGAAAGTTGGACAAAATTAAGCTAAGTTTGAGTTTTGGTCGTCTCCCGAAAAGAGATGCAACTATGTTGAAAAGACAATTATCTCACTTGCAAACATATCTGGGCGGGATTAAATATATTTCAAACGATCATAACTCCTAACTTAGGATGAGTTAGGTGTGCTACAAGATACCGTAGGAAAGATCTTTGAATTATCTTTCCAACGCCACCGAGTTTTCCCATTTTTGAGTTCGTATGAGGATATATGCCCATTTGAAGTTGGGCTGTCTAGATAAGGAAAGTCAAAACCGGATTTTAGAAGGGAACTTTGGTCTTTTCACTACCCAATTAATTAAATTCATTTTTGGTAATTAAGTTGGGGTCTAAACTGATTTGGTTCAGTTTACGCTTCATCAAAATGAGTTAGGGTTTTGAGAGAAGGGAAAAGAAAAGGAGAAGAGAGGAGAAAAAGCAAGGAATCGTCAAGTTCTTGAAGCTAGGCTTGTGGATTTCGCCAAGGGTTAATCCGAGGTATGTGAGATCACATAGCGTTGGGTTCGTTCACCCACGCGCCAATCATGATTTATTTCAGCGAATTTATGTTCTTGAAAGTATAGAAAATTGAGTTCTTGATGGATTTTGTTGAAGTTCTATTGGGTTCTTGATTGTTGAAGTTGTTGAGAAGTTCTTGAGTTAAATTCATGAAATTAGATGTCGTTTTGAGTGGATTCTTGCATATTTTGATTATGTATTCGAATCTAAGTGTTTGGGGAAAGAACCAATTGAATCTAGAGGGTTTAGAGTTGAAAAACGACCAAGAGAATTCGTCAAAATTCTGGGAAAAAGGGGTGGGGCGCCGCGCTACTCAGAGCGCCCCACAAAGTGTTCTGTAGTTTGGGCTCTGGGGAACCGCGCCAGCCAGTGCAACCCATCCCCAATTCTGTAGTTCTGCCTCTGGCTCCCCGCGTCACTCAGAGCGCCAGGGACGCCATGTCTTCTACCATTTCCCATTTCTTTCTGTATGAGTTCCCTTGAATCGTACCTATGTTTTCTAGTTGATTTCTACACTCTAAGGTACGTCTAAACAACATGAAATCATCCATAACATGAGATCATGAGCCTTGAATCCATAATTCAATTGAAGGAAAGTTAAGAGTCAAGTCATGAGAAGTTTATAGAGTCTTCCAAAAGTCTTTTACAAATGTTTTAACTTTGTTTTAAGACTTGAGTTTTGAGTTGAGTAAAGAGTAAAAAATGAAGTTCATTTCTTCAAAAGAGTATATGGGGACTATGTATTCCCAAAGAGTAAATGTTTTCACATTTAAAAAAGAAAGGAAACACTGATTTCCAACTGAGCCTTTGAGCTAGTTTTTCAGTAAAGAGTAAATGCTTTCACAATTAAGCAATAGAGGAAACTTTGATTTCCAACAGAGCCTTTGAGCTAAGTTTTTGAGCAATTATCTCAAACCACAGAAAGAAGTTATGTTTTTAAACATATGAGCTAGTATCTTTTGGGAGTAGTATTGAGCACCGATATGGGGGAGAGTTCAGATAACTCCTAGCCCCCATAAACCATGTAGCCATCATGGGTTGAAAAGAGTCATACTTTTTAGATGATTCCTTAGTGCTTTTCAGCATAGACTAGTGGATCCACTTAGTAGTTAGGTTTTATGCCCTTTGCAAGGTATAGGACGGCTCTGGCAGCGTCAGGCAAAACGCTTTATCATCACATAGCTCTTAAGTGATGGTTGTCGGTTAGAGAAACTCCCACAGTTATTATTTATATTCTTATATACACAGAGTTATTTGTATGTTCATATACAAATAAAATTTATATTATATCTTTGCATACGTACAGAGTTATCATTGTATTTCTAAATACACAGAGTTGTTATCCATGCTTTAAAAGTTTTTCTTTATATTGCATTCATATTATTGCTTTATATTGAAATGAATTAAGTTGAGTTGAGTTGAGCCCAGGTATGTTCTTTCAGTTCCTTTTAAGCTTATGTCTTGTTTTAGAATTCCCCTCGCATGCTCGTACATTCAATGTACTGATGCCATTTGGCTTGCATCGTTGTTATGATGCAGATGCATGTAACCAAGATCAGCATCCAGCGCTTCGTTGATCCAGTTGAGCATTCAGAGTCTTGTGGTGAGCCTCCTTGCTTTCCGGAGAATCCCTATTTACATCGCTTTAGTAGTTTTCAGTTGTTAGGATGATCGGGGGTCTTGTCCCGACATCCCTCATGATTTAGAGGCTTCATAGACAGTTAGTTAGTTCATTTGTCATTATCTTGTTATTGGCTTATGTTGAACCTTAAGTTGTCATTGTGGCTAGTTGAATGTTCTTTCAAGACATTCTAAGTTATTTCATGAGTTATCTTTTGAGAACTATTTTCCTGTTATTTAAGTCTTCCGCTATGAGTTAAGCCAGACCAAGGGTTCGCTTGGGGCTAGCAATGGTTTTCGAGTGCCAGCCCTGCCCAGGGTGTAGGCTCGAGACGTGACAATCTAATTATTATATTACCAAAAAATTGAGTTATTCCTCTGTTCTATAGTATTTGTCATATTTTATTTTATTAGAATCAAACTAAATTTATTTTGATTAATATTTCAAGATATATCTTTTCATTATATTGATTAAAAAAGAATTTTAACTTATAACATTTTTGTGTACTTTTTGAATATATAAAAATTATAATATTAAAATATTAAATTAATTTAATCTGATTTAACTTTAAAAATTAATCAAATTAACATTCAAAAAGTGAAACGTAACAAGTATTATGAAACAAAGAGAATATTTATCATCTTGTTGTTAAAGTGAGTGTGTATGTGCAAGAAAACACTAGGAAAATGAGATTATACAAGTTAATTAATTATCTCAATATAAGTATGTCTTCTTTTTCATTTTTTTAGTTATTTAATCTAGATAACGAACTTCTACCAAACATATGTAGCTGTTTTGCAACAAGGGTCAACAAAAGGAACCAAGGAATTTTTTTTATAAATAAAAAGAAATGAAGAGAAATATGAGAAAGACACGTCTTGATTTTTTTTTTTTTTAATTTTAGGGATAATTTCAAGACCTCCTCGAAATTTTTCTTTCAGAAGAACAAATATGTCATTTTGTTTTTTTATAATCCGAAATTGTTGTAAATAATTTCAAAATTACTAATGCCAAAATAATTTTCCTTCACCAAATATAGAATACAATAATCTCACATGCCATTTATTTTGAAATTATATCTATCATTCTATCCCACCTATCAAAACATCACCTAATTAAATCGAAAATAGCATTATCAAATAATTATTTTGTCAATGATATATTTCACGTCATTGAAAGACTCAAGAAATTCAGTAAGAACATTTGAAATACCAATAACAATTTTTGCTTAAGCAATTATAATAGCTCGAAAATTTATTTGTTTTGCACCTTCTGATATCTCGAATCTAAATTAGTGAGAAGAAGAAAAAGGAAATTATTTTATATCATTTCCTAATTGGTGGGAGTAAATTAAAATAAATTAAAATATGTCTATTTTTTTCAATCATTTATGAGGAACTATACTTTTACAGACAGATAAAGGCTATTAAGAGGTTAATATAAATATCATTTTCTAATTGTAAGTCATGTGTGTTATAGCTTAATGCATAATCACCCAACTTGGTCATTATTTCTAATTATAAGTTGCATTAAGAGACTTATTACACTAATTTGTTTAATTAGGTGTATAGTTTCTAAAATCAATGTCATGTCATCTTATCTGAGTTTTATAGGTACATTAATGTAAACAACTAATTATATGAAAGAAATTTCAAATTTAGGTGCTTGTCAATTGTTAATAATGTCTATCGAGTTTACGTGTTTTGTTTACACGCTCAACAACAACAACGATAACATGTTCAGTCTAATTCTACATGTGGAGTCTGGAGAGCGTAAAGTGTACACATACTTTATTACTACCTTGTTGAGGTAGAGATGTTTCCAAAAGACGTTTGGATCAAATGTAGTAAATGCAAGTACAAAAGAAAAAGAAAACAATGTAGAAAACATAGTAATCAATTGACATGGTGAACCAACAAAATAGTGCGCTAATCCAAACACATTAAACTTGTTTCCTCGATCGACATCTGATATTAACATTGGAGCCCGACTAAATTCAGATTACCCAACAAAAAAATTTCCTTCCCCGTGGGCTCTAATTCAATACCTGATTAAGGGTGGATGGTTCTCAATCACATCCCATCACAATCCATGTTGATTAATTATATGTTATTAACATGCAGTTAGGGTGTGAAATTTGTTACGGAGTAAAATATTTTTCAACTTTTCATATTTGATTGATAAAAATAGTTGAAAATTGCACGATTTGGTCATCAAATGAGTTGGTCTATAATTCCCCCTCCCCCCATCCCCTCCTTCAAATAGACTGGTTTTTCTACTCCTAGAATTCGAACTTATGTCTATCGATGCATAAGTTCTTTAAAAGTGTAGGATATAATGTCACGCCCCGAGCCTACACCCTGGGCGGGACTAACACTCGAGAACCATTGCTGGCCTCAAGTGAACCCTTGGCCTGGCTTACTTACTCAACAGAAGTCTTAAACACAAGAAATAGTCTCAAAGGATAACTCATGCAAATGTCTTTAAGAAATATTAAACTTAGCAAAAATGGCAACTAAAGTCTCAACCATTAAAACAGGAAATAGAAAACTCAAGAACTAACATCTGACTGTCTATGAAGCCTCTAAACAACTGAGATGGATGTCGGTACAAGACCCACGACATCCTAATGAAACTAAAACTACTAAAAGCAATAAAAGGGATCCTCCGGAAGCAAGGAGGCTCACCAACAAGTCTGGAGCTCAACTAGAATCAACGATGCACTGGATGCTGATCATGGTTACCTGTGTCTGCATCATAAGAAGATGCAGGCCAAATGGCATTAGTACATTGAATGTACAAGTATGCGAGGGGAATTCTAAAACAAGACATAAGCTTGAAAGGAACTGAAGAACTTACCTGGCTCAACTCAACTCAACTGAACTCATTTCAATATAAAGCAATAAAGTAAATGCAGCATAAAGAAAAACTTTTAAAATATGGATGTCAACTCTGTGTATTTAGAAATACAATATTACTCTGTGTGTATGCAAAAATACGATATAAACTCTGAATTGTATATAAAAATACAAACAAACTGTGTATGTAAGAATATAAATACTTCTGTGGGAGTTTCTCTAACCGACAACCATCACGTAAGAGCTATTGTGATGATACAACGTTTTGCCTCACGCTGCCAGGGCCGTCCTATACCTTACCGAGGGTATAGAACCTGAATACTAAGTGGATCCACTAGTCTCTGCTAAAAAGCACTAAGGAATCATCTAAAAAGTATGACTCTTTTCTACCCATGATGGCTACATGGTTTATGGAGGCTAGGAGTTGTCTAAACTCTCCCCCATATCGGTGCTCAATACTACTCCCAAAATATGATACTAGCTCCTATGTTTAAAAAAACATACTTCTTTCTGTGATTTTAGATAATTGCTCAAAAACTTAGCTCAAGGGCTATCTTGGAAATCAAAGTTTCCTCTCTTGCTTAATTGTGAAAGCGTTTACTTTTTTCTGAAAACTAGCTCAAAGGCTCTTTGGAAATCAAGGTTTCCCTTTCTTGTTCAAATGTGAAAACGTTTTAAAACTCTTTGGGAATACATAGTCCCCATATACTCTTTGAAGAAATGAATTTCAACTTTTACTCTTTACTCTTTACTCAACTTGAACTTTAGGTCTTAAAACAAAGTTAGAACATTTGGAAAAGACTTTTGGAAAACTCTAA
Source organism: Solanum etuberosum (assembly GCA_029582245.1). Lineage (NCBI taxonomy): Eukaryota > Viridiplantae > Streptophyta > Magnoliopsida > Solanales > Solanaceae > Solanum > Solanum etuberosum. The sequence goes on along the minus strand of JAJONR010002611.1, from coordinate 708 downwards.
GAACTTCTCTTGACTTGACTCTTACTTCTCTTGACTTTGATCTTAACTTTCCTTGAATTGAATTATGGATTCAAGGTTCATGATCTCATGTGTATGGATGATTTCATGATGTTTAGACGTACCTTAGAGTGTTGGAATCAACTAGAAAACATAGGTACGTTGCTAAGGAACTAGTACGGAAAGATGAGGGAAGAATGAGAAGAACTGGCGTCCCTGGCGCTCTGAGCGACGTGGGGAGCCAGCCCTTGAACTTCTGGGATTGGGTTGGGGCGCTCTGGCTGGCGCGGCGCCTCAGAGCCCAAACTTCAGGGCCTCTGTTGAGGCGGCGCCCCAGGCCCCTGCCCAGGTGACCTCCGATTTTTCTTGCTCGTTTTTCAACTCTAAACCCTCTAGTTCAACTTGGTTCTTTCCCCAAACACTTAGATTTGACTACATGACCAAAATATGTAAGAATCTACTCCGAACAACACCTAAATTACATGAATCAAACTCAAGAACTTCTCAACTACTCATCAATCAAGATTCAAATGAAACTTTCAACAATATTCATCAAGAACTCAATTTTTCTAATCTCAAGAACGACAATACGCTGAAATAAATAATGATTTACGCGTGGGTGAACTAACCCAATGCTATGTGATCTCACATACCTCGTAGGGATCACCCCTTGACGAAATTCACAAGCGATTCTTGAAGATCTTGACGATT
>JAJONR010002610.1:0-64407 GCA_029582245.1 Solanum etuberosum | reverse complement strand
CCTCACAACATTAGTAGTAGCAACAGGCTGTACAAGCGCAGTAACAGAAATGCCATCAACAGATGATGGTGCAGAAATACATGCCTGCTCCACAGAAGGAGCAGGTGTGTTGGTCTTAGATGCCAGAGTAGCAGGGTCAATCACTACAGTGGAGTCTGGTGATGGTGGCTTCCGCCGAGCCGCATCATCTCACAAACAATCTGCCTCGATCCTCCGTATGTTACTGGATGAGGCTGGTGTGACTCTCTGTCACACCTCTTCATTACCTTTATTCGGGATGTGGCAGTTTTTTTTTGAAAAAATAAAGTAAAATAGAAAAAAGATTTTTTAGAGTCGCCCCCTGAAATTGAGTTTTTGGGTGTTCCAAGTCGCCTTATAAATTCCTACTAAAAAAAGAAACGCCCCTTTATTTTTAGTTTACGAAACAAAAGATGGGTAAGGAATTCTATTGATCGGGGAAAGGTGTGAGGCACCCCCTGAGTCTCATGGTTCTAGCATGGTCGCTTTATGAACTCATATTTGGGTGTAAATAATTTTTTGATAAAACGTAAGTTTGCGTTAGTCACTAATTTTACAGAAAAATGACTTACCTAGGAGTGTAGCAGCACGCAAGACCTCTTTTTAAAAATAAAAAAATAATACACACCAAGGATCCTAACTGAACACATGGTGGTATTTAATAAATTTTATTTATTAAAAAAAACTAATAATTAATGACTCAATTGTTTTTAATAATGATAAAAAAATTAAATGAATCAATGAACTTGTTGCAACATATAGACATGAAAATGATTATATATATATATATATATATATATATGTAAATACCACTACTTAACAACAACAACAAAAGAAAAAAAGTTTCCTTACTAAAATAATAACTAAGCCCCCTTTTTTAAAACAAGTAGTGAAAGACTAATTTTTTTTTCTCAAAAATTGTTTGATGCAATTCCAGAAAATGACCATTCTAGTAAAATTTTCAGTTTTCACATTGCTCCTCTTGAAAGAAAATTACAAAAATAGTCAATTTTTTCTAATAGTTAAATAACTAATCAAAATATAACAAAAATTGTATTTTTGTTTCAATAACCATTTTCATATATTCATTTAAGAGAAAAAAAAGAGGCAGAATTTACAAAATGATCAGATTTACATTTTTTGCAAAAATGGTCAGTTTTGTATTTTTTTCGAAAACGACCTCTTTTTTTCTTCTTAAAACGACCAGAACTAAGATACAAAAAAAGACTTTGATTTTTTTTCTTTAGTAAAACATGAGTTTACGTAACAACTCCATAATAACACAAATTATACTAAACACCTCATTAATAATAAACAAATATGTAGATAATAATAAAACATAATCATATCAAATATCACAATACACTTGGCTAAATAAACAAAACTTAATATAAACAACTTAATCAAAATATAAAAAGACATGATACATTAATTTAAGATTACATTGTAAAATGTAAAAAGAAATACCTAAAGGTGATGACAAACAAATAGTGGAAGCAATACTAGTTGAACTAATAAATCCACACAAAGATGATTTTTTTTTTCTTTCTATTCTAAAATATTTCTTTCTTTCTCTCTTTTTTTTAGAAGACTTTGATACTCTCTCTTCTTCTTTCAAATTTTTCTTCTTCTTGTTCTTTATGTGTCTTTTTTTTATTCTTCTTGAAATGAAAGAAGAATGAAGTTTAAATAGGTGTAGAATATGAAGCACCCCACTCTTCTTGAAAACCTAAGGGTCAATGCATGCATGAGACTCCTTACCTTCCCAATGTGCCACCCAAGATAACCAATGAAATTTTTTCCTTTTTTTCTTTTTCCAAGAGAAGACTAATTAAAAAAAGACTGCATTGCCCTTTTAGATGGTCCATTTCTTTTATTCATTAATTGAATAATAGCTAAATGGACCATCTGAAAATTTAAAACAGGCCCAATATGTAGACCCATTTGATCAAGACCCAAAATTCAAAAGATGAAACAGCCCACTAACACAAAAATTCAAACATCTACCCTATTTTTCAGATCAAACATATTGAATAAAGACAAACAAATAAAATCAAAATAAAATTCAAGCAAAACTCAACATGATAAAACTTAAAGAACACTAACAAAAAAAAATACATAATCCGGCACCAAAATGACTTATATGGTTAAAAAAAAAGGTTGCGATAGTGGCGGATTTGGATAGAGGGTGAGAGGGGAAAAAGATTGACATATATTTTCGGGTGAATGGGGTCATCGGAAAACCTCACCGAATTTTTTTTTGACAAAGTTTTGACTTAAAATTTATATCAAAGTATAGCCCTTGAAGAGTTCTACATGTTTATGTAAAGGGTATAGAAAAGGGATGACCGAAACTTCATAAATCTAAAGAAAATAAGTGATGATTTGTGTTTTGTTTTCCTTAGATCTATGAAGTTTGGCTACGGATAAATATAAATGGTTTGTGAATTTGTGTAGAGGACGCTGGATGGAAGAAGTGGTAAAATTTTGGAGAGATTTTCAGGCGACAGGGTAGTGGCCGGCAATGGCCAGCCGGCGGTGATGGTGATAGGGGGGAAGAAAAAATAAACACAAAAATAGGGCTAAAATTATGATTTCTTGGAGTCTTTTGTAATTTTTTGGTAGGGTCACATAACAGCCCTTGGATCAAAATGTTATGAATGGTTGAGATTCAATCATCACCATTGTTATACGACCGTGTTTAAAATTTATTGGGCTATCATAATTGGATTTAAATAATCACAATTCAATTAAATTGAGTCCTTTGGGCCAATTAAAAACAAATCAAACAAAAAAAGACAAATACAAAATAAAAAAGAAAATACAAGAAAAGACCCTACTATATATTGTAGGAGTAAATTAAACACATAAAAAATTAGGTGTTCACAGCATGCCCCTCTTTTCTTGGAAAAATGAAGAGTTTTCAAGCAAAAAAAATGAACGAAGTGGCTAATTTTTTACTATTTCAAACTCTCTTGAAGTCATTTTGAAAAAGATTACCGAACCTTGCTTCAGAGGTTGCCTACATATCCTTGATTAAAAGGAAATCAAGTCAGTGTAGTTCGAGAAAATTTGGTAGCTGAAACTATCGAACATTATGGTCAAAAGATTGCTTTTTATTGCTTGTCACCATCTAATGTCTATAGTTACATAAAAGAAAAAGAGCTAGAGAACTATGCTTCTCTACATTATAGGAGTTACAAGGTTCCTACTTGATGTCTCTTCTTAGGGTCTTGTCTTGATCTTTGACTTGCTTTGTGCGTATCTCTGAGATTGATCTTGATGCTCTTTTGGCTACTTGTGGATCATTCTCAGGTGCATGTTTTGACTTGAGTTGGCGATTTAAACTCAAAACTCAAGATCACAAAATGAAGAACCCGAATAAGATGTGTTTCTTTTAGGAAAAGAAAGATATGAGAATCTTGAACTAGGACATATAATCATAGAAAGAAAAGGAGAAATGAGGCGTATTGCTCTGAGAGTTTCAAATAGGACGTATTGTCTTAGTGGGTTGACATAAGATTGGGTGTATTACCCAAAATATGAATATGGTGCGTATTGCACATGAATGTTGGTGCGTATTGCCCAGGATATGCATATGGTGAATATTGCATATGAACGGAGAATTGATGTGTATTTCCCGTGAATGTAGTACTGGTGCGCATTGCACATAAAAGAAAGACTAGTGTGTATTGCACATGAATGAAATATCGATGTGTACTGCATGGGATTTAGTCTGGTGTGTATTGCCTATGAAAGAAAGACTGGTGTGTATTGTACAAGATTTAGATCGGTGTGTATTGCACAAAATTTAGATTGGTGCATATTGCACTTGAATGAAATACGGATGCTTATTGCACGAGATTTAGACTTGTGCATCTTGTACATAAAAGAAAGACTGGTGCATTTTGTACATGAATAAAGAACGGGTGCGTAGTGCACATAATTTAGACGGGTGCATAATGCACATGAAAGAAAGACTGATGCGTATTGCACATGAATGAAATATTGGTGTGTATTGCTCGAAGCTCTCAAATTGAGAGGCAAGAATACGAATAGCAATGAGATGAAACAACAAAACATGTGAAGACTTTGGAGAACTTCTTTTTTGTGATGTTTCATCTTTTGACTTGTAATCCTACATTTTCTTTTGTTCTTGTGTTGAGCAAAAGAAAGAGAACATTGTTAGTTTAAAGTGGTGGTTGGTTTGTGGCCTTGATGTTTTGATGACTTGACCATACTCCCTACCAATTTCTCAAACTCTTCTTCAAATCCTTGACTGAACAACCTTCTGAAGCTTCCTCTTTGTCAATCCAGGGACCTTGATCTTCTTGGTACTACCAAATATCATGGTACGAATGATTTCCCAAAGAACGAAATTTTCTTTGAATTTTTTTTCTCATCATGACTTGAGAGACTTTATTGTGTTCCTTCACGGGTTTTCAGTGAAGATCTGAGGCATTTTTAGTCCTTGCTCGATGGTATACCCTTCTTGTTTTCCTACGTTTTGTAAGCACATGGATACTAGATTTCTGATTTCATAGACGTAAATAATGCTAGATGCTTATAATTCACTATTCTAATGTTGAGCACTGTTTGGGATGCGAGAATTAGTCAATATACGATTCAGAGACAATTGGTGGAACAGAGGGAAAGCAAGGGAGACAAGGCTGAGATTCTGTCTCGCCCTGTCCCGTCATGGTGGGAAAATTCCCGCTATGGCAGGATCATCCGACCCCGGCGGTCCTGATTGGGTCAGTTCCTAGGAAAAAATTTCCTGGGAGTTCTCCCCGTTCCTAGAATTCTTTATTGACCCCAGGGTCATAATTCAGCCAAAACCCAACTCCCCTAGTTGAACTCGGTGAAGTCTACCCCAAGATCGAACCCAGCACTACATATGCAAGAGATTTTCCACATTATCTTGGCATAACAAACATGCACACCTCAAGAATATGCCTATTATGGGACATCATCTAACCATTGCGCCCCACTAAACATGGCTCTTTTCTATCCACAAGTTCATAGAGACTCAAGCAATTATACCTCTTGTGATATTGAAGTATTTCGGAAAGTGCATCCCACACATAGACAGATATTCAGGCAACATCAGACACACATGCACATCATATCATTCAGGCAAGTACACTTCACTCACCAGCGGTTATTCAGGCAGCACTATGCACATAATCACAATTTCAAGCTACATCACATAAGTAAGTCAAAATTATTAACTTAATTTGCTTCATTGATGACCATTAGCTGATCATTCATGCATTTGCACAGCCTCTAAGGACAGATACGAATTGGAAACCTCTCGGTTCCAATTTCCCTTGCTTGTGTCCCTTCAACCATGACTACGACATCTAGTTCTCTTTGTTGAGTTGCCAATTAAAATCTGGAGATACCAATTGGAATCAACCTACAACACAAGTAAAAAACCGCACAAAAGAAGAGAAGAGATAGAACGACTTCCTAGAATGCTTCATACACCAATCCGCATGAGCCTATTCTACATTTGCTCTTGTACTCGGAGACCGGTAACCTGGACTCTGATACCAATTCATCACGACCCAACCCACCTGGCTGTGCGGGCACCTACTCTCACACATAGATAGGAGAACCCTTAGTCCATAAACTATTTCATCATGCAGAAAAATAAAGAAGATAAAAGATAAAATGGAAAGTTCATGAAGTTTACAAGATACCGGGTTAAAATAAAACTAGGATTGAATTTCTTGAATAATTAGCACCCACAGGGATCTAGCCTAAACAGGTACAAGAGCTACTAAAGATACATCATGTAAACAAAATAATATTATGACACAGCTCCCACCATAGGGAAGGAAAGTAGAAGTTGTTGGGGATCATCTTTGTCTTCTCCTATGTAACATCACTGACCCTGCAACCAAACTATGCCAAGTGGCATAGCACGAGTAGTAACAATACAAGCAACACGTACTGGCAGGCATCATCGGTCAACCTGATACCTACCAGCTAATATAAAGAAATCAACCAGAAGAAAACATGTTATAAGGAAAATACCCCAGCCAACCTTTGCACCTATATTCTGACTACCTTCTTTGTCTTAACCACAACTAGGGAACAACACAGTGTTGGCCTTCTATTTGTATATCTACCGACTCTGATTTAGATTAAGGCCTAACCTTTCTATCACACATAGAGGAGTTTCCAAAACAAACATCGCCCCCAACCCAGCCAACCAACTTACTACACACCTACGATTTTCCACTACAATAATCCGACCCTTGACCACATAGTATACCATAACAAGGCTCACTAACCACTCTGATACGAACCCCCTTCCCAGGGTAGATCCTGGTCATTCATCATAATTCCCACTACTCTGCCTCTTACTCTCACACCTCATCATACCAGGGATACAAAACATATTTAACAACCACAATATAGCAACACAAATAACATCATCACAATAGGAAAATAGTAACATTCAGACTTCTGGTTCTCTCATATCCATTATTGCACAGGATGGGTATGGATCAATCAAAGTTCTGTAAACAATGGTCCTCTCGTGAAACCCACGCCCAAGTTGTTAGTGTGTCGGAACGAGACACCCGATCCAATAATGTGTCAAAAAAGTGACACTTGGTCCAATAATGTGTCGGACCGTGTTATCTGATCCAATTATGTATTTGAACGTGACACCCGATCCAATTATGTGTTGGAACGTGACACCTGATCCAATTATGTGTTAGAACATGACACCCGATCCAATTATGTGTCGGAATGTGACACCCGATCCAATCAACCATTGTCACAACCATAATCAACACCACAATGAATGATTTACACACTTGTATCGTACAATCAGATAACAAGTTCATTGCATGCAGTGGATCACAATTAGTCATTTTATTAGATTCATTTCATCTTTCCCTTTTCACATACATGCATGAATACAATGAAGTAGTTAACAGGCATATATAACACTGGTGGAAAATCAAACCATCACCTACCCCTAATTTACAAGATAAGTCCACCCACCCCGTACATACTAGTTCAACCACTGGAACCACACTTTCTATCCTCCCAACTTCGTGCCCAAAGGCCTCAACATGAAATCTCCCATTGACTTACAATATATTAGGCGGTGGGAATGAGTTATCAACTACTGAATAAAGAAAACCAAGCCTACCTGGGCGCTAAACAGTTGTATGAGGATTATAGCAAGACTCAAAACTTCCAGACAATGAAACAATAGAGGCGGGCCTGGAATCCGTGGGTTGTAGCCTTTCTTGTAAGAATTCCTCCTCTCCCTCATCCCCAAGCCTAGAGCAGCCTTTTTAGGGTTTTTAGGGTGACCCTTGTCTATTTTTGCATTTATGGGAGGAAGGGAAAAAAATAAGAATTTAGGTCTTTCAATTCTATTTCCGATTATCCCACCATGGTGGCTCCCATCATGCTGTGGTGGTGCCGCTGTGGCGGGGTTATTCATGCAATGACGGGAAGGTACAGGCCCAGAAAAATTAGTTCTCAAAAATATGGTTTAGGTCGGTACAAATAGTACACAAGGCCATGCACATGCTAAAGAAGAAAAATTGTGTCTTACTCGGCGATTCGCCTAACTTCCTTGGCTAGCTAAGACAAGCTCGCCGAAAATGAAGTTTCAGCCAAGTGCCAAACTTTTATAAAAAAACCAACGCACACAACAAATACTATCCCCCCCCAACATTACAATCCACCTAGATGCTTTTCTACACATGGGTACTCAGATTTCCCCCATTTATCACTAAGAATTGCACTAATCGACGACTTGCCCTTCAGAAAGTAGTCACCATGTCTATCATTGGGAAAAATCAAGCAATTGGGCCAACACTAAGCTACTCAGACTTCACTCACATCAAATTAGGCACAGATTCAACAAAATAAACAATTCAATTCAGCAATTTAACCAAAACAAGTAGGATTCATCATTTGCACAATAATTCATGATGCAACCCACCGAAATCAGGGACTAAATCTCTGTTAAGGGGCATAATCCCATACCCTATATGCCTTCTAAACTCAAAAACAACAACAACAAGTCAAAGCACCAACCTTAAAGCCGAAAAGAATCAAAAAATTAAGGGATCAGGGTTGGATTGACATGAATTCCAAGAAAATACACTCCTAGCACCTGCTTGAAACTCACACGAGGATCACAAATACTAAAAATGCATGAAGCAAGAGAAAGGAATCAAAAAAGCTCTCAGATTTCAAAGGTATTAATTTTTGAATTTGAAAATACCCTTGGCCTTTTTATGTCAGGCCCATTCGGAAATCATGACTAACGTTGCCGAATGTGTACGAGGAATTTCCAATTGGAGCTTAAGCTCGCCGAACATGCCTGAATAAGCACCAAACCTAAAGGCTGATTCAGCGGACCCGATAGAGATCACTTAATGCACTTCGGCGAATCACCCTTTGGAGTTCTGATCGCCTATATTGACAGTGAAATTTTCCATCTTTTCCAGCTCAAAAGGCGGACAAAACTTAGTCCACGTAATGCCTTCGGCGGATCGTTGTTTGTGTTTTGCATCGCCTATTCTTCCATTTTCAATCATCCAACCTCTTCTCAACCTCCACTCACAATGCACGTTATTTGGAAGCAGTAAAAACAAAAATAAAGACTTGGGTTACCTCTAAAGAAGAACCTTATTCAACATCGTGGCACGACATATTGGTCAAACTCAATAATCATTTTTAGGGTTTAGGATGGTGACACTAGGCAATGCTTGGATTTAGATGAGTGAAAATTTGACCTTGTTGGGTCTCCAGCTGTTTGATAGAAACCGAGTATGAAGTTACCATCTGAGATAAAGTGGAGAAGTCATTTTTCAAATCCTTCAACACCTAAACGGACCCTTCAACCTTGTTGTAGATCCTTACATGAATGTCTTCCGTCCGAATTCCTTCTAGCCCACCTGGATCTTTTGGGCGTGGAAAATCATGGGGAGGCACGTATCTATCTTTTTCCATCTCCCTTTCTCTCCAATTCCAACCCCACCAGTCTTTCCAACCAATATCTCTATCCTTGTTCCAACCTTGGTTCCCACCTTGTAGTTGATAATTATTGTGAGAACCCCACCCCCTCCCCCACTTGATTTCCCTAGTATTAAACTTCTTCATTGTATAATTCCTCGAATTCAACATCATCCGGGCACTTCCCACTTTTGGTTCCAACCGTATTCACCGACTTGATTCTACCTCTCATGACATGTTTAGACAACAAATCTATTTGGGCCATCATTTTGGCCATGTTTTTTTTCTCTTTCATGGTCCCTCTCGACTTGTTCTTTTCTCAAACCCACTTGTATAAGGGACACTTGGTCCTCCCTAGTGTGCCATGCTCAGTTAACTTTAGTCATATCATCTAGAAACAAAGCAGCTACATCATACGGTTGTCTCATCAATTTTTCATGGACTAATTGATCAGGCACACCTTTATTGACCGAATCAAGGCTGCAATAAAAGTATTGTTGCAGCAAATTGTCCAGGACGCCATGCGTTGGACATTGCAAGAGTAGCTTCTTGAACCTTAGCCATGTTTCATGTAAAGGTTCACCTCCAACTCTTTTGAAATTTTGGATTTAGAGACAAAGTTTAACCACGTTCGAGGGTGAAAAAAATCTTTCCAAGAATGCCTCGGTTAGCTCACCCCACGAAGTAATAGAATCATTTGGCAACTTTGGCAACCATCTTGTAGCCTCTCCCGTTATAGAGAACGGGAATAGCCTCAACCTTATGTATTCGTGGGAGATATTCTTGAACACAAAGGGTCTACACTGATCCTTGAAATTCCTAAGGTGCTCATGGGGATCATCATGAGCTAGTCGGGTCCGCCAAACCTGATCGGTGAATCACCGTTCACTCCTCACTTTTCCTTGTGATTCTCTAAGCTTCAGGTATTTGAACATCAGTTGTCAAACTCGATCGAGTCAGCCTTTCACGTGCGGCGAATTGCCAAATACCACCTTAGTTCATCGTTCGAGCATTAACTCTTTGCCTTGCACATTGTCACTTTGGGTGATGTGCATCAGGATCGTCGTTCTAACTCGACGCATCACCTTTTCTACTAGAGTTTTCCGACATTCTTTGATAGACACAAGTGCTATGCACTACGTTTCTAAACCTCGTGCATTGAATACTAAGTTTGTCACGACCCAAAGTACACCCTAGACGTGACATGGAGTATAAGACATCGAGAGGCCCTAGACAAGACACTTAGCATACATCATACAAGATAATAGAATTTAACAGTTTAAAAGACAGTTTTATATCAAAGAGTTTTAACAAAATGCAGCGAAAGTCTAACATAGTCTCAAAGCCATCTATTACATCAAAGAGTGATTGGGACGTAACCCATACATCACATACAACATCTAAAAGTAAAGACAATAAATAACAAATGGTTCGGTCCTCGGAACATGATGACTCACTACTGTTCAAAATCTACTAAGGTGATCACTAGCCACGAGGATGCGGAATGGGAGCGTCGGACCCTACATTAGTGAAATAATGTAGGCAAGAGTATGTGTTACTACAAAGAATGTACCAAGTGTGATTGCAATACATAAACGTTATGAAATCATGATTAAAAGGGGTTTTCATGAAATGCAAAGACCAAGTGAAAACATAAGATAAAAGGTTAGAAGCATAACCATAATCATGGTCAATGCAAGTAAAAATCATATTTAAACACATGTGAGATACTTATAGAAGTAACCTTAGTTCATTATTGTGGCAAATAGCCATTAACAAAAATGTAGACCATGTGAGCTATAACATGGAATAAAGTGTCTATCCCACACCAAAAAGGAATGTCCTTACTTGCCAAGTTAAGAATCATAACTTCTAGCTTAAGTGGATCCACTAGCTAATGTCTATCTAAGACAATCATTGTCTATCTAAGACAATCATCCAATGGTGGCACATAGGTATGGGATAAGGAGATTTTTATTAGAAACCTGACCTCAAGCTACAGGAGAGCTTCCATCTTAATATCCACTCGGTGATAAGAATGAATCCCATGGAATAGTTATTAATCTTAACTTGTCTAAGCATAAATCGCCACTTGTCTCATCATCCATGGAAAGGCACAATTAAGCAACCAATTCAAGCTACAATCATCATAGAGTAGGTCCTTAGACCATGCATGAGAAAATCTTTCACCATCCATGATCTTTTCATAACAGCTTTTAAGGCTCATAGTCATTAACCCCATGCTAGAAATGCCCTACTACTAATGGAGATAGTTTTGAAAGCGTGATCGATGATCATTGATGGCATATCCAGATAACACACTAATCAAGACCTAATTTAAGAAAAAATAGCACGAAATGCATTAAGGAAAAATCTATATATCATTTAAGTTATTGGCCAAGCTTCATAGAACATATAGATACATTTTCTATAAACTTACTTGAGTTGTAAACATTACTTTCATAAAACATGCCTTTTTCATTAATTCATAAGCTTCACCATGTTTTTTCAAAGTCAAAGAATCCTCAATTTCATTGACATCAATCTCATAAAGAAAAAACATGCATATTATCATAAATTCATGTTTCATGGTTCATAATCAAAATCACGGATCATGCATGGATTCATGAAAATTCAACTTAAAAATATGTAATTACTTCAATTCATGCATAAGAAGACATAAAACAACCAATTGGATCAACATTGAAAGGAACCCATGGCAATTGAATAAAACTCTAATTTGATTGGGGAATCTAGATTTACAAAATTGGAGAATTTATAAACCCTATGGAGGAAAGAGCTCCATCGGTGAAGACTACCATACCTTGGAGTTCAAAGCCCAAAAGCTATGGTAGATAGGAGACTTGATCTTTAAACCCTAGACTTCTTGTTATTCCTTAGATAGAGACGTATTTGAGAGGATGAACTTGTTCAACTTTTAGGAATTTAAGAGAGTGAATTGAATTGGGTGATTTTGGGGTTTAAAATCATTATATAGGGCCTAGGGTAGAGGGTAAAATGATATAGTATTGAGTTAAAATAATTAGGAAAACACCAAAATGACCCTGACTTTAAATTGTCGAAGTACCTCTCACGAGGGGCTTCATTGGCGGTCTAGATCACCAAGGCCCGTCCAGTGGGTCGTGAAGATGCCTTGCCCGACATGCTTCACTAACACGGGCATAATTTTTTACTCCGGGCTAGGAATTAGGCAAACTTGGTGGCATTGAAAAGGGGACTCAAAGTTCTTTAATTTGATGGGTCATTGGCCACCTAATTCATTTTGTGCTCAAAGATATGATTGTTTAAAATTAACCAAAAATTCTAAGTCTAATAAGTTCTTTCACGGAAGACTTCACGATCCGTGTGAAGCTTCATGAACCGTTTAGGGGTCTGTGGTCCTTAATAATTACTTGGGGTGAAACCCTTCTGACAGGGTGACTTGTACGACCCACTAGACGGGCCGTCAAAGTCACCATAAGCTGTCTAGAGCACCGTCCAGGTGACTCCTGCTTAGGGCAGTCCTGGATGGTTTTCACGAAGCCCTTAACGGGATGTGGACCCCTACATGGCCCATCTAGGGTTCTGTGAAGGGTCTATGGTCCATTTTGTGTTCATGGACTTGCATATTTGACACTTTCTAGCCCTTTTTCAAATATGAGGTGTTACAGAGTCCATTTTCCCATCATTTTAGAAAGGGTTGCGCAATTCACCACTCAGTTTTTCAAGTTGTTTCAGAAAGCTTTGGGTTCAAAGGTAAACCTTAGTACTGCTTTTCATCCTTAGACGGATGGTCAAGCAGAGTGCAAAAGTCACACCCTAGAGGATTTGTTGTGAACATGTGTAATGAATTTCAAAGGTAATTGGGACGATCACCTGCCTCTCATAGAGTTTAGTTGCTATAATGGTTATCACTCTAGTATCCAGATAGCTCCTTCTGAGTATAATGGTTATCACTCTCATAGAGTGATACTCATTCAATTCAGTCCCTCCTTTATTGTTTTGAGTTCATGAGATTTATGTGTATTTTGCATTAAATTGGGATGTTTAACATTTCCTTACCCCTTCCATGCTTAGTTCAGCCATCATTTGAGGACAAATGATTCAAAGAGGGAGATATTGTAACACCCCAAAAATTTCTAAGCTAAGGCCCAAACCATGCTTCATTTGTTTGTCAGGTCATATTGCGTGATTCCTAAATTGTTCTGAGGTGTTAAGGTCAAATCTCTAGTGTGAGAATGAATTTGGATATATATTAAGGTCACAAGAATCTCCTAGCACAAAGTTTAGTTGAAAGCTTCCTGACTGATTAAGTTTTTACATAAGATTCTACTTTGGTGAACTTTAAATGATCATTTCTCTCAGAACATAGTGAGTTAGGTGGCCTATGTACTATATAGTTCATATTCTATGAGTCCTCTTTCCAACGCCACCGAGTTTACCTCATTTTGAGTTTGGAGTGAAAATTTATGACCATTTTACCAAAGAATAACACATCAGAGTTTTCTGAGACATGAAATACGAATCCTTTCTATAGGTCATAAATTGACTGTCAACTCATGGAAAAACATAAGAGATTCAACTTTTGGGGTTCAATTCCAACAAATTCATCTAGCGGTCGTAGAAACATCTATGTGCCATTGTTTGGACTCATAAAATGAACTTCTGAGCCTTAAAATTTAATATGAATTCTACAGATTGGATCTAAGGTCCGTAGAAAATTTTACATGTCATATTTTGGATCCGTAGAATAATTTTTTTAGCCTTAATATCTAATATGAATTCCGCGGATGGGATCTATATTCTGTAGATCAAACCACGAACCATAGATGGCCCTGTGGAACGTTTTTGAAAACTTTTTAAGATGGGCAGTTAAGTCTTTTCCCACCCCTTCTAAGCCTAAACTCTGACATTTTTACACCTAAATAAGTTTCTACAATATTAATATACCCTATTGCTCTCATTAACACTTCCAAGTGTTAGAGCAAGGATCCAAGAGGAGAAAGCTAGGGTTTCCTAGGGTTCTTCCAGTTTCATCAAGAACTTTGTTATTTCAGGTATGTAAGGCTACTCAGAGTGATGAACGAAGTTCTTCCTCACGCCCTTCATCTAAATGCAGTCATTAAAATATTATGTTCAGAGTTTTATCTGTAGTCTCTTGAAAATCCAAATTCAGTTTTGTTTCTTATTCTGAGTTCCAGTTCATTAACCGTTGAGCTTTTGATTTCTATTATGCATATTGAATCCTAAATGTTTTTGTGCATTCTTCGTATCACATGAATCCATTTGCTTATAAAATTCATGTTTATAGAGATTATTATATGAGATTTCTGACTTGAAAGGTGAGTCCATAAGTATTTGTATTAAATGTATGTTTTGAAAGGAGTTTTTAAAGATAGAATAAAATGGTTTAATATGTACTATTTGAAAGTTGAGAAAGAGAAAGAGTATAATTGATTTTCTGAAAGATACTTCAGTAAAGCAAAGTGAAAGTAAAGTAAAGAAAGTTCTCTCGAAGGACAATTAACCATATTGATATTGATTATTTTGGGAGTAGTATCGAGCACCGAATTGGGTAAGAGTCTATTTTAACTCAGCTCCATAAAACTATGTAGCTAGCATAAGATAGGATCATAGCGACTTTCGGGCGACTCCTCACTACCTCAAGAAGGCTTATTTAATGGATCCACAAATTAAGTTATCATCCTATACCCCGAAAAAGTATAGGGGGACCCTTGCAACTTGGGTGAAATGTTGTATCATCGCTAGGATCATAGTGATGGTTGTTGGTTAGAGAAACTTCCTACATAGTAATTTTTTCTACTTTCATATTTCTTATATTCCATACCTTATTATAAAGTACAAATAATTTTCACTACTTGTTTATAAATTGTTTTACTTGATATATATCTAGTCATAAATTCAATTATTGTATTACTCAGTCATATTATATACTTGTACATTCAATGTATTAATGTCATTTGACCTGCATCTTTTTATAATGCAGATATAAGTGTTCAAGATCATCAACGGGCGCTCCGTTGAGATCACTCCACACTTCTTGAAAGCTTTCGGTGATACCTCTTTGCTTTCAGAGGACCCCATATTTATATTATGTCTCAGTTGTATTTGAGGTGTCGTGGGTCTTTCCCGACACCTATCTTAAACAATAGAGGCTTTATGGAAAGACAGAGTTAGGTGATTTCCCATATTTTTTGAAGATGTTTTATTGAAACTTTTCATTTATGTCAAGTATTTTAAGACAATATTTTAGATTTTTATTAAAATGATTTAATTGCTCATCTATTAAATTTGGTGCGTATCCCATAGAGCCATGTGAATCATAGTTAGCAAGGCCAAGGGTTCGCTTGGAGCCAGCAATGGTCTCCGAGTGCTGGCCATATCCAGGGTGTAGGCTCAGGGTGTGAAATTTAGGATCTTTAGGTAAGACTTTGTCTTAATTAGTTCAATAAAATTAACAGTATAAATACACATTCTTCTTAATTTTTCCTGTAAACCTTCCTACAATCTCTCTAATTTCTCTCTCTCTCTCTCTCCCCCTCTATCTCAAATTACTATGGAGTATTAAATTATTATTTGCTATCAATTTAAATTATTTTTATTAATAATTATCACAATTAATTTTATCATATTTAAATTATAAACTATTGTTTTTTAGTGACGTGCATTTTCATAGAATGATATAGAAAATCGTTGAAGACCGATAATGAAATAATTTTATTTGGATTCTATGTTAACTATTTGTTGCTACATTATCATATTAATGAGTCTATGTGTAAAAATTATTAATATTTGCGACCATGAATTGGTCATGTCGTTAATTAATGCAAGTACTACTACCATGATTCAACATTAACGATTTTGTTTGACTTGATCATGTTCAAAGTGATGTTCCACTACTGTGGTTTTTCAAATTTGATGCCACAATTTAAATCTTGTCGTTTAGCCTAAGAGCCATATTAAAACATAATGCAAATTAAAATATTGAAAAAATAACTTAATGTTGTCTGAATGAAAAAATGTTGAATGTTTTTTTCTATGGGGGTTTAACATTAACCCAATTATTAAATTCAACTCAACAAAATGGGCTAAATAAATTATTTGGTGGATATTATTTTCTCAGTTAATTTGTTGGATTTTTCGTTGGGCCTTAATCATTTTATACTGATGTGGGCTTCACGATACTGAAGCTTATGTGTGAACATATGCTTAAAAGCTTGTGATGGAAGCCCACTAGATCTAGGGTTTTAAACCTAAAAATATGTGGTTTGGTCACATCTCCACTCCTCATCTTCGTGCGTGCAGACATTGAAATTGTCTCCTAACATAAAAGGAAAGGAAGCTTTAGCATGTTCATTCTTGCAAGAGATTGGAGCTATAGCGAAATCAAGTATTCTTCTTATTACTTCTTGGTATTATAGGTCTGTAATATTCATGAGATTACTTATATTTTTTTATAAAACTTTATTTTTATATAACAAAGTTTTATAGATATGCTACTTAAAATTAAGTTTAGGTCCAGAAGTGATATTTACAATTGTAATCTATGGTTCAAAATTTATAATTAGCTTCGGCTATATATCTTTTTAAATTGAGGGCTTAGGTTATCATCCTTCTTTAGTAGAATTGGAGCATAAGTGTGACTAACACATAGTAACTAAATACAACACCATTAATATATTTCTTGGCCAAAACATGTGCATACCTTTGGGAAAGTGTGAATGTTTCCCTTCATGGGTCTCAATAAAGTTTCTTGCATAGGAAATTACCAAACCAAAAAAGGCATAATATGTGTTTTGTGTAAAGAGTCAATCTTTAATCAGTCTAGTTACTTTCTCAAAAACAAAATGAGAGAAACATTTTCATTACTTTCTATTCATTCCTTCTTAATTGTTGATCTGACATCCAGTTTTAACAAAATTTTAATTTGTTACCCATTTAAGCCATTCCTAGATAAATTTGAAAAATTTAGAGATGAAAAAAGTTTCATACACTAAAAAAAATAGATAAAACTAACAGAGGAGGAAATGTTGGAAGTTTCATTGTCTTTCTACTAACAGCTCAATATTTGACAATTAATTTTTAAAGACTTGATGAATGGAAAAGGGTTCTTGAATTCTGATCAAACACATTTCACTAACTCTCTTACAAGTGAATATATTAGAGAGATCAACGTAAATCAAGAAAAAAAATTCAATGCTTTTTGTTAAGGGATGATAAATATGGGTGATTTGCATTGTAGGCAACCTGGTGAGATTAGATGCAATTGCAGGGTGGCTAATTGACACCAACCACGTGTTAAAACCTTGTTTGCAACTTCAAACCGAAAAGACTAAAAGTCTCTTTGTTGTTTTGTTATAAGGGTACTATTAAGTGAGAATTCATACAGTCTTTTTATTGTGTTACATTTTTGCAATTAAACAACAAAGAGACTTTTACTCTTTTCTATTTGAAGTCTCAAACAAGACTTCAACACTCTATTGGTGGATATTAGCCATCTTGCAATCGCGTCTAATCTCACCATATTGCCCAGACTGCATATCACCCATCTTTATTATCCCTTCAACAAAAGCCTTAATTTTTTTTTGATTAGTACTGAACTTCTAACATATTCACTTGTAAGAGAGTATGTGATAAGTGTTTGATCAGAATTTAAGAACCCTTTCCCATTCACCAAATCTTTGAAATATTGGAGTGTGTATTACTTTTCTTTAAGGTAAGATATTGACATTAGTTTACTTAGATACCCTATTAGGGATCGTATTTATGTGATTCTAATTATTGTATTTTCCCCATAGATATTGAGTGGCAATACAATTCCTAAGGGACTTCCTTTTTCGCTAGACTGCATGTGGCTTCTGTTGTTCACCTCTCTCTACTCCACGAGGTATGGTAAGGTCTCCGTACACTCTACCTTCCTCAGATACCACTTGTGGGATTCCACTGGGTATGTTGCTGTTTTTTTTAATGTGTCTATTTTAATTTTCCCTTTTCTATGATTTTTCTTCTATTTTATCAAATTCTGGTTTTGAGTCTCATAAGTCAATGGCATTGGGAAATTGGATAAAGGATAATAAGGTGGGGAGTCGAACCTCACCATCAAAGTGAAAGTGAAAGTAACAAACCAATTGAGCTACTAAGGTTCCCATAATGCAATTTATATAAGTTTTCAATTTAGGCCCTGGAATTAATAGGTCATATATATAGCTATCATTAATAAAAAACTTCCAATCATAATTTATATGTTGATTTTTAACTTTAGGGATTTTGATTGAGGTTCTTCACATGAGCGGCTAAATTACGGTAATTTTATTATCATCAATTAGTACATTTACCACAATTTTGAATTTTAATTTGTACTCTTTGGCGCATATTTTCTCTTTGTCCTATTTGAGTAATATGAAGTTTAGAAAGTAAATATTTTGTCTCATAGATGTTTGAACTTTATGAAATAAAGTTTATATCGATTTTTTTTCAAGTCACAAAGTCCTGTAGCCACTCCTACTTTGATTGTGCCATGTCAAAATTTAGTGTCATTTAACACTATTTAATTACAGTTCTTTCCTAACGAACACAACATCCCTAGTCTATAATATCAGCTAAAACACTCCCATTTTTTTGATTAATGTGAAGTACATTGAAGAAATTATAGCGCTGTTTGTTTTCACCAATGAAAGTAACTTGATGCAGAATGTTACAAGTTACTTTGGAGCCACCATTGGAAGAGTGGCTAACTGTATTGGTGGTGCTCAATTTACTCAGAATGGAACCCTTTTTAAGCTTCTTAGCAATGAAGGAAAAAACATGATACATGGTACTAACTACATTTCCTTTTACCTCTTCTTTCTATTCCACTGTTACCTCCATTACCCAAATTTCCTTTATGTTTTCTAATGTAATTAAAACTTCATAAATAAAGGTAGTCGTAAAGGATTTAGCAAATTTGTCTGGAAGGTGAGAATGTACGTGCAAGATTGTCCCCTTCCTTACATAACTCTAACCTACTTCAATGTTGATGGTGAAGAAGGTAAGTTTTCGTATTACGCATAGGATATTACTCCTTTAGTTTCAATTTACCTGTCTTAGTTTGACTAAACACAATATTCAAGAAAGAAAAATATTTGGAACTCATGGGATGTAAACATGTCAAGATATTTTCATGGCTATAAAAGCATTCCATTGATGATAAAATACTAAATCTGAAGTTAAATTATCTCTAAAAATAGAAATGTGTCAACTAATTTTGGACGAACTGATGAGGAAATATATAACATCACATAAAATAGAATAGAGGGAGTAATTTCCTTTTCAAGAACACCAATGAATTAAATAAACTCCATTTCTTTCTTATGTAGGATTTCCTGGTGGTGTTCTTGCCCATGTTACGTATTCTCAAATAAAAACTAAATACAAAAGATCACTTGATCAGGTCCCTTGCTACATATGGGAAACATTTCTTCGAGAGAATTGATTTTGCCATGTAATTCTTCCAATGCAAAAACTAGGTTGTATCCTATGTCAAAGTAACTATTATAAGATGGAAGAAAACCTAGTGCAACGCCATTGGCCGAGCCAAATGATCCTTTGTAGTCGCGCACCAACCACTGTTGGTGTGGCAGTGGTTGCAGCTTTTACAACTGTCTTTTTTCGCATTGCCTGAACCTTCTCAGTCTTCTCCTAGGACATGGTGCTATACTAGGTCCCGTAGTTTTTTATATGATCAAAACTTTAGGATAACTTCAGAATAGCAATCAACCCAGTACCTCTTTCCAAGGCTAGCGTGGCTCTAGGTCCTCGTCCTGAAAAATGGACAACTTTAGCTTGTTGGTCTGTTTCATAGTCACTTTTTGAATCAACAAATATAACAAGTGCCTTTGAATTTCTAAGGCCATAAAATCCATCTTCCAATTTGAACACTAGATAAGAAAAATAACTAGTTCTTTTCAACAACATTCCAGTGTCAACTTTTCCTCGGTTATCTAGACAACAGATCCAATTAAGTTTAGCCACTTCAGAAAATCTACAAAAAAATTAGACTTTCTCACTAATTATATTTACTAAAGTAATTTCTTTCAAAATTTTGAGTACATCGAAAGGAAAAGAAAAAATATAAAACATGGAATCCGAGTGAGACAGACATTACCAATACTTTGGTGTACCACCCCATATAATACCAAGTTCTCATATTGTGACCATAAAACATTTCTTCCCCGTCTTCTTATCATGGATGAATTAACCTCGACTGTTCTCATAAAAAAATTATTCATTAATCTAATTAACGTGAAAAGTCTTTTTTTAATATAAAATTAATCTAACTGAATTGGAAACAAGAGAAAGAAAATCCCTCTTGAGGTTTCATTTGAAAAGGATGAGAGTCCTAAAGTTAAAAAAACTTTCTAATAACATGATGAAAAGCAATCTCAATACTCCCTCCGTCCCATATTAGTTGTTGATTTTCCTTTTTACAAGCATATTAGAAATCATAAATAAGAAGGTAATTTTATTAATTCACCTCTTAAAAAACTTCTTAAAATTTTTACAAATACATGTGAACACTTTCAAAAAGAATTGATTGCAAGGATAATATAAGAAAATTGTAATTAATGTTTTAATGTTTTAGTAAAGTGAACAACTAATATGATCAACTATTTTTAGTAAGATGATAAACTAATATGGGACGAAGGGAGTAGAAAAGAACATAGATAAAACTAAAAACTAGTACATGGATTATCTAATAATGATGGTAAGTACTAAAACAACTGAAATACTTGTGTATAAAGGTCTTCTCAATTATTTGTTCCTGAAACCTAAATTAGTACCTTCATACCTTTAGTTATGAACTAGAAGTTTCTATTTAAAAATACTGTAATTCTAACTATTACTACTAGCATAATATAATGTACCATATCATGGTGCTTACTGTCAACCATATCTTGGCCTCTTTTTCTTATTCTCATAGGCCTGAGAATATTCAGTACTAGGCTTATCAAAGAAAGAAAACTCTTGTTCACTCAAGGACTCGAACGGTTCATCAATTGGTGGAAGCCTCTTTGCAGTATTGAACGGCCACCCATTTTATCTTGGTGATACGACTGCTTCATTTGCACGACTAAAATGGGGTGAACCGTCATCTGATGGAAGTTTTGTGACTTGAGCAGAGGAAGGAAGGTTCAATGTATCATGGCGACTTTTGGGGGTTGGTGGCTTGACACTAATCTTATCATTGTCACATTCTGTATACATGAAAGAGGAGGAACCATACTAATTATATTTAAGTTTATTAGGGACTTTTTGCGTACCATGCTGTGGACGAGGAGAAAGCATAGTGCCACGCTCTGGGCCTGCAAGAAGAAAAGGAGGAAGCATTATTTCCTGGTGATGCCGAGAGAGCACATTTACATTATCTTCATCACAGTTGCTAATACCACGAAGATGATCACGCAATTCAAAGAGTGCCTCAAAAACTGATTACCTTTAATTGTCTGGTCCTTGCTAGATACTCAAGCACTTAACCCAACAAATTTGGTGCCTACCACATCCTCTGCTTCCAGGAACCTTTCACCCGACTTGAATAACTTGAAAAATACCCACTTTTACAATAGAAAGAAAATCAAAACAATTAGTACCAGAAAGGATAATCCATATTTAATCTTAAATAGAAATACAGAAGCTAAATCACAATTTTTAAACTAGTTTATTTTCCCTCTTCTATGACAACACTCTGAATTAGTTTTTTTTAAAGATGATATAACAACAAAAGATTTAAAATGATTGAATATCTCTCAAATTTTTCATAAATCATAAGAGGGCCTTAAACTGCCAACTTGAAGACATAATCTACATAAAATTTGCACAACAAAAATTCAAAAAAACTAAATAATTTCAACAAATGAAAACAACCTAATAGACATTTAAATTTTAAATTCATCATGAAACTAGGAAACTTATCATGCTAGAAATTACTGCAGTAACTGAAACCAAATTTCAACAAAGAGTAGTTGCGACCACAATATGTTCCAAAAATGTAATTTAATCTCTTACTTTGGAAAAAATAGCTGGTGCATAGGGGTTGCGTTCTTGACATTTACTTTTTCTTGATTTACAGAATGACAGATGTACAATCTCTATTGCACACTTTTCTTCAACCTTACAATTGTATATTCTAACTAAAAGTCCATTACTAGTCTTATTAAGTGCAGACATCAATTGTCGTCGAGCTCGCAAAATCTTTAAGTATACTTAAATTCCCAATTCTTAAAACTAAGTATGTCCTATCACTTAACTTAAAATGTGTTTAGTACCATACATGTATGTCATCTGAAGTAGTACCAGTTCTAACATCTCTTCCCCTATCCAATTTGTATTCATGCATTAGCCATTCATTCTTCTTCCTATCCTTCTCATGTTTCCCCTCAATGTAGTTTAGAGTTTTCCGATAACCAATAACTTACCATCCTTGTGGATGAGAGAATCTGTTCCACAAGGTTCCTTGTATATCGAGTTGTTACATCGACCTCCCTCTATATATTTCTTGCATGCTGGGCTCAGAAAGTACCATTACATTGCTAGAGAAGTATGGTGCAACTCTATCAAAATAAATCTAGCTTTTTTCACCAAGTTTGAAGCTTCATTTTTTTAAAATCGAACCACTGAAGAAGAACCATTCCTCTGTCAACCATTTGGGGGAAAAAAGTAACAAATTTGTTGTTTTAAGTTTCTTTCTAATGAAGGATCTCTCCCTTAAAATTTAAATATAATTACCATCTTTTTCTTCGAGATATTTATAAAATTTGACTTCTAAGGTTCAGGAAAGGATAGCGGTCAAAATGTTTTAAGTGAATCAATAGGCTCAGAGGCATGCCCCGTATCCGCTGCAAGAGAATCCTCTCTTTGACACTTCAAGAGGTATAGGTCCATGGCAACTCAGAAGTTGGTTCATTTAATTCTTTTTTCCATTTACTTTTCCTATTACTGTTCTTGTATTATTGAATATCAAAAATTGAGAAACCATTCATGTTGATATTGATCTTATTTACGTGATTAGGGTGCAAAAATGGAAGAAAATGGGAAATAGGATAGCACTGCCATTATGATGAATGTGGACGAGAATTGTATGGACATTGATGTCATCCATAAACAGGAAGTGATGGTTGGTGATTGAATCTCCTATGCAAATAGAGCTTATAACTCATTATCTTGATAAGAAAAGGATAGATCAGCACTTTCTCAATCACAATGTTCATGATGTCGACTTCTTATTGTACCATCCTCAGCAACTTTCTGGTATAATGTTCTCTCTCGCTCTCTCTTTGTTTGTTGTGGGGTGGGAGTGAGGCTGTTTAATTTTCTGGTCAATCTTTTTTTTAATCCTTAATGCTTATCATATGAAAGATGTTTTTTCTAATTTAATTTGTGGATCCATGATAGAACAACACTTTCTCAATAACATGTTTGATATCACGAATCCACAAATTAAATTTTAAAAAAAACACCTTTCATATGATAAGCATTAAGGATTAAAAACAAAGATTGACCAGAAAAGAGCCTCACTCCAACCCCACAACAAACAGAGAGAGAGAGAGAGAGAGAGAGATAGGGAGAGAGAGAGATAGATAGATAGATAGATAGATAGATAGAGAGAGAGAGAGAGAGAGCACTATTCCAGAAAGTTACTGAGGATGGTACAAGAAGAAGTCTACATCATGAACATTGTGATTGAGAAAGTGTTGGTCTATCATTTTCTTTTCAAGATAATGAGTTATAAGCTCTTTATTTGCATAAGAGAGTTGATCACCAACCATCACTTCCTGTTTATGGATGAAATCAATTTCCATACAATTCTCGTCCACATTCATCATATTGGCAATGCTATCCTGTTTCCTATTTTCTTCCAGTTTTGCACCCTAATCAATATCAACATCAATGGCTTCTCAGTTTTTCATATTCAATAATACAACAAAAGAGATAGGAAAAGTAAATAGCAAAAAGAATTAAATGAACCAACTTCTGAGTTGTCACGGACGTTTACCTCTTCATGTGTCAAAGAGCGGACTCTCTTGCAGAGGATACAAGGCATGCCTCTAAGCCTATTGATATACTTAAAACATTTTTACCATTGTCCTTTCCTGAACCTTAGGGGTCAACTTTTATAGATATCTCGAAGAAAAAGATGGTAATTATATTTGAATTTTAAGGGAGAGATCCTTCATTTGAAAGAAACTTAAAACAAATTTGTTAATTATCCCCCCAAATTGTTGACAGAGGAATGGTTCCTCTTCAGTGGTTCGATTTAAAAAACAAATAAAGCTTCAAACTTGGTGAAAAAAGCTAGTTTCATTCTGACAGAGATGCACCATCCTTCTCTAGAAATGGAATGGTACTTTATGAGCTCAACATGCAAGAAGTATACATAGGGAGGTCGATATAACAACTCGATATACAGGGAACCTTGTGGAATGGATTCTCTCATCCACAATAATGGTAAGCTGATTGGTTATCGGAAAACTCTAAACTACATTGAGGGGAAGCATGAGAAGGATAGGAAGCAGACTGAATGGCTAATGCATGAATACAAACGGGATAGGGGAAGAGATGTTAGAACTTGTACTACTTCTGACGACATACAGGTATGGTACTAAACTCATTTTATATTAAGTGATAGGACATACTTAGTTGTAAAGTTGGGAATCAAGGTATACATTGCGAGCTCGATGACAATTGATATATGCACTAAATAAGACTAGTAATGGGCTTTTAGTTAGCATATACAATTTTTAGGGTGAAGAAAAGAGTGCAATAGAGATTGTACATCGGTCATTCTGTAAAACAAGGAAAAGTAAATGTCAAGCAGGCAACCCCTGCGCACAAGCTATTTTCTCCAAAGTGAAAGATTAAATTACATTTGTGGAACATTAAATTACATTTTTGGAACATATTGTGGTCGCAACTACTCTTTGTTGAAATTTAGTTTTAGTTACTACAGTAATTGCTAGCATAATAAGTTTCCTAGTTTCAAGATGAATTTAAAATTTAAATGTCTATTAGTTTGTTTTCATTTGTTGAAATTATTTAGCTTTTTTGAATTTTTGTTGTGCAGATTTTCTATAGATTATGTTTTCACGTTGGCAGTTTAAAGCCTTCTTATGATTAATAAAAAAATTGAGAGAGAATTTCAATAACTTTTAAATCTTTTGTTGTTCTATCATCTTTTAAAAAAACTAATATTCTTCAGAGTGTTGTCATAGAAGTGGGAAAATAAACTAATTTAAAAATTGTGACTTAGCTTCTATATTTCTAATTAAGATTAAATATGATTATTCTTTCTGGTACTAATTGTTTCGATTTTATTTCTATTTTAAAAGTGGGTATTTTGCAAATTATTCAAGTTGGGTGACAGGTTTCTGGAAGTAGAAGATGTGGTAGCCACCAAATTTGTTGGGCTAAGTGCTTGTGTATCTAGCACGGACCAGACAATTCAAGGTAATTAGTTTTTGAGGCACTCTTTGAATTGCTTAATTAGCAGCGTGGTATTAGCAACTTTGATGAAGATAATGTAAAGCATCTGTCTTAGCATGACCAGGAAATAATGCTTCCTCCTTTTTTTCTTGAAGGCCGAGAGCGTGGCACTATGCTTCCTCCTCGTCCACAACACGGCAAGCAAAAAGTCCCTAACGAACTTAAATATGATCAGAATACTATGTTCCTCCTCTTTCAGGTATACACAATGTGACAATGATAAGATTAGTGTCAAGCCACCAACGCTCAACCATCACCATGATGCATTGAATCTTCCTTCCTCTCCTCAAGTTCGAAAACTTCCATCAGTTGACCGTTAACCCCTTGGTAGTAAGGAAAATGCAGCAGTCGTAGCACCGAGATATAATGGGTGTCCGTTCAATACTGCAAAGATGCTTCCACCAATTGGTGAACCGTTCGAGTCATTGACTGAACAAGAGTTTCCCTTCTTTGATAAGCCTGATGCTTAATATTCTCAGGCCTATGAGAATAAGAAAAAGAGGCCAAGATATGGTTGAAAGTAATAACCATGATATGGTACATTATATTATTCTAGCGGTGATAGTTAGAATTACAGTATTTTAAAAACTCAAACATCTAGTTCATAACTAAAGGTATGAAGGTGCTAATTTAGATTTTAGGGACAAATAATTGTGAAGACCTTTATACACAATTATTTCAGTTGTTTTAGTACTTACCATCTTTATTAGATAATCTATTTACTTGTTTTTATTTTTATCTATGTTTGTTGTTTTCTTGTCCTCCGTCCCATATTACTTGATCATCTTACTAAAAATAGCTTTTCAATATTAGTTGTTCACTTTTCCAAACCAATAAAACATTAATTGAATATTTCCTATATATTATCCTTGCTATTAATTCTTTTTGAGAGTGTTTATATTTGTTTGTAAAATTTTCAAGAATTTTTTTAAGGGGTGAATTAATAAAATTATCTTCTTATTTATGATTTCTTAATATGCTGGTAAAAATAAAAATCAACAACTAATATGAGATGGAGGAAGTATTGAGATTGGTTTTCATCATGTTATTAGGAAGTTTTTTAACTTTAGGGCTCTCATCCTTTTTCAAATGAAAACCTCAAGAGGGATTTTCTTTTTCATGTTTCCAATTCAGTTAGATTAATTTTATAAAAAAAACATTTCACGTTAATTATATTAATGAATATTTTTTTAATTCTTTTTATGTGAAATTGTTTTTATATTAGTTTCTTCTAGTTATTAGAACTCTTAGGAACACTATTGACATAGGAAGAACAGTTGTCTGTACCATTCATCAACCTAGTATCGACTTTTTTGAAGCCTTTGATGAGTTGAATTTGATATTTTTAAACTCAATCAAGTTATTCATTATTTTTCCTAGAATTTTGTCATCGAATAATAATATACACACCACTTTACAGCTTTTTCTAATGAGACAAGGAGGACAAGAGATATATGTTGGTCCATTGGGTCGCCATTCTTGCCATTTGATCAAATAATTTGAGTTAAGCTGTCTAAGTGAAAGAGAGTTTTTCATTTTAGAGTTTATACTAACAAATACTAAGCTGAGTTTTCTTGTGTCCAATCAATGCCTAGAGTAAGTGAAATAAAAGATGGCTACAATCCAGCAACTTGGAATGTATATTGTTACATCAAAACTGATTTAGAGCTAGGAAATTTCTGAATTTAAATTTGTTGATTGTGTTGAAGATGCGATGAATAAATTATTATTTGAGATAAATGTGCAACATACATTCCCAGAGTATAGTTATATAAATAAACCTAGAAAAGTAAAGCAAATGAGATTGTTTGGTCATGGTCTCGTTGATTTTAGATGCACTGACGTATATGTGTGAAACCATGGTGGGTACATGCGTTAAAAGGAAATGAGGTACATAGACCTAAAATTACGTGGAAGGAAGTTGTATCAAAATATCCAAATGCTTTTGGAATTAATAGTGAAATAGCTTTAAAAAAATCGAGGACATGCTAAACAATCACAATCAATAGAATCTAAGGTCAAAATCTAAAATACTCTCTTCTCTAGGCGTCTGGAATGGAAATTTAAGGCCTTCCATGGCTTTATTATGCTCTCTACAACCTATGATTGAGGGAGAGCCTGTAAAAAAACCTACATATGCTGCACAAATCATATATTATATTATTATATTATCATTATATTTATTATTATATATTACTAAAAGTGGGAACAAAAGTTAAAAGTTGAAATACCAAAATAACCATATAAAGTTGAATTGCTATAATAATACCATTAATATATATATATTTCAACATTGAATTTTATATGAGTTATTGTAATTATTGGTTAACCAAGAAAATATTAATAAACTGAAAAACTTTTGATTTCCTTCCGTTATCAATTTAATTAGATAATAAATCATGTTATTTGTAATCATAATTTTTTCTCACTAATCAAATTATTATAAATAAAATAACCAACGCCTTTCCAGCTCCTTATTAGAAAAAAATGATAGAGACAAGTTGAATATTTATACAAAGGTATGATCATTTTATGTGGTTGTTTTCAATGAAAGTTCATTAAAATATATATTATTTTTCGTGTATTTTTTAAGCGCTATCCAATTTTTCTTTTATTTTGCTTCTTTGTCCTTGTCAAATAATGATAATGTGTTTAATCTCTATTATGACGAACCTCAAAAGTCATTGCCGAGGATCCTTGCTTCTATATAAGTTTACAAAGGTTCCATATGAATTTATATGTTTGTACCTAATAATATCAAAATGTAACTCATTCTACACTTTAACTACCTAACCATTTTTTGTTGCTTGATTTTATATATTCTGTCATGACCCAAGGTAGACCCTAGGTGTAACATGGTGTATAGGACCCCTAAAGGCCGACACAAGAAACTTAGCATACATTATAGAAGACAATAGAAATTCAAGGGAATTCAAAATAGGATTTTAACATGTAAGAGTTTTACGATGTAAAGCGGAAGTCTAATAATGTCCCAAAGCCTTCTAGTACAAACGAATGATCGGGACGTAACCTGTACACCACATACAATCTGAAAATTAAGGCATAAAGAAATAGAAGCCTGGTCCTCGAAAGATGAGGACTCACCAATCTTCAATTGTACCAAGTATGATAACAATGCATAAAACATATGAAAACATACAAAAAGATCTTTTCGTGACCTGCAATGACAATGCTAAAACATGATAAAAGAGTTTGAAAGCATAAGTAATAAAACATGGTCAATGCGAGCTAACATCTTTAAAATCTTTGTGAGATACTTGAAGTAATCTTAGTTCATTATTATGAGAGAATTACCTTTAACCGACATGTAAGACCATGTGAGCTATTAACATGGAATCTGGTGTCTACCCCACACCGAAAAGAGGTGTTCTCACTTGCCAAGGCAAGAACCATGAAACTTCTAGCTTACATGGATCCACTAGCTAATGTCTATCTAGACAATCTTATATTGGCACATAGTTTATATTTCATGGGTAATCACCACTTGTCCACTCGGTGCTAACCAAAACTCCCACGGAATATTCATTATTCTTAACTTTCCTTATCATTCACGAGACATGGGTAATTGCCACTAGTCTTAGCATTAGAGGTCATGGGTAATCATCGGTTGCCTCATTATTAGAATAGCTCCTTATCTTTGATTCATTTTAGGTTAGAAGACCTTTCAACCTTAGAATCCTTTATGTGAGAAAACCTTTCAAATTCATGCTTTCATAGGTATGTTAGAAATCCTTTGACAACACAACAACAACAATAACAACAACAACAACATTAATACATAACTCTCAAAGCTTCCTCAAATCAGTATCATCAGTTTCATAAGAACATGCATATATTCATGAAATCCTCTTTCATAGTTCAAAATCCAATTTCAATAATCAAAATCTAGAAAACATGGGTGAAGGATGGGTTCATGGAGATTTATCATAAAATCATGAAATTATCTGAATTCATGCATAATACTTCATAAAATAATCTATTACATCAATATTGAAAGGAACTCATGACATAGAAGAAAACCATAACTCAATTGGAGATTTCTAACTTTGTAAATTGGAGAATTTAGGAACTCCATGGAGAAAAGGGCTCCATGGATGAAGACTATCATACCTTAATGCAAAAATCTTGGGAGCAATGGAGGATTAGTAGGCTTGATTGTCACGCCCCAAGGCTACCCCCTTGGCATAACACGGGACCTAGGATCACGAGTGACTCCAAGCTAACCCTGAGTCTGACATATCATGAACATACTGAATATATCTAAGTAAATATGAACTAAGCAGAAACTAAATCAATAAATATCTGAAGAGGAACAAGTCCAACTAGTCTGAATAATCATAATAAAACGTAACAGGAGTTTAGTGGTAACTGAAAGGACCACTTAACAACTCAAGCTGAATATACTACTAAGTCTGAAAATCCTCTTACTAAGTTAGGTTGTTGGGACATGCCCCAGCTAACTCTAACAAAACTGTAAACTGAAAGCAAAGACTGAAATGGAAAGCATGTCTATTATCCTCGAAGTATGAGGACTCACCACTCAAGGTACTGAAGTTGAACCGAGAATCGATCTAAGCGTGATCTAGATGCTGAGTGCTTGAACCTGCATCATGAAAGGATGTAGCGCAGAGTATACGTCAGAACTTGGAATGTACTGAGCATGCAGGATATATATATATATATATATATATATATATATATATACTAAGATGAACAAATGTATATGAGCTGAACAAAGCGTAACTGAGCAATGACATAATCTGATCAAGAATATATATACTAAAACATAACTGAAAAGCTAAGGTGAATGCAATGACCAAGTACTAATCATGAAGATAACATGCTGAACTGTATGCTGATATAAATGCTGAAAATCTGGTCAATGCACTAAGAATCTGACTATAGGAGCTACTATTAACGGACATAAACCACGTGAGCTAAACGTGGAGTCCGATGTATACGCCCTATCGAGAGGACCCAATAAACCTTGTTAGGGGTATAACGGCATGACTGCGGCGTGATCACTAATAATGATGCCCAATAGAGGGGAATTATAATCCTACGCGGGCACATAGTTCTGGGATTATGAGGGTACACTGAACCCTAGTCCAACTCGGTGCTAAGTCTACTCCCAACTGAATACATATGAAGCTAAAATGCACTAAATACTGAATAGCTCAAAATACAGACATGCTAACTGAGAATGCAACATATCAATTTGGGCAAGGTCATGCTCAGCTCAGTTGGCGATCCGCCCTTCATGTTAGGCGATCAATAATGTTCACTTTGCATTTCTTTTGTATTTTTTGCCATTCTTTCAAACATCAGTCTTTGCCTTGTCCAATTGCCTTCATAGCTGCAAATCATCAATATTTGATTAGAAAAGGACAAAGTTAGGCATTGAGTACACTAATTATTTAGCTAAATTGATCTTAAATGAGTGCAAATCTACCACTCATCACCGCAACAACATGAAGGTTTGGGATACAAACAACCTCCACCGATCCGCATCTCTTAAAGAAGAGTAAGCAATAACTACATCATTGTGGAACATGAACCTGGTGCTTCCAACAAAAGGCCTTCTGTCTTTAATAGACTTGGAAACTCAATGTCACGATCCAGACCGCCGTGATTGGTACCCACAGTAACCCTCCGGTGGGAGAACCACTACTACAACTAGACTAAGAAAATTAACGAAACTAAAGCATTTAAAGATACAGAAGTAGGTTTAAATGACGAATGAAATATGGAGTTCCCATAAACTTTGAAAGTTTAACAAAAACAAGTAACATAATCATCGTGGAAATTCAACCCCTAGAACTTGAAAGTCATTGTACTAAAACTCTACTAATCAACAAGTCTAAGGAAAGGGGGTGCAACCCCGAACGTAAACACACGTAAAAGTCTAACTATGCAGTCTGAGTTCGAAAATAATGGACTAAACAAATGAAGGATCCATTGCAGCCCAAAAGAACTGACTCACCCTCGAATCCGGTCTCGGTCAATGATCCCCTAGCTGAGGTCTATCAGTAGCCGCCTGAAGATGCCTTGTACTAAAAAAAGAACGAGCAAGTGCAGTATCAGTACACAAACCACGGTGTACTGGTATGATCACGCGGCTACTCCATTCAGCGCAATATAAGCAAGTAATTACAACACAGTAAACACACATATACAGGATCCACAATTCAATTATCATTTGAGGAGGAAGATACAATTTCCTAATATCAATGACAGGTAGAAAAGAATGTAATAATCACAAGTGGTCCTCTCATGGAATCCACACCCAAACTGTTAGTGTGTCGGAACGTGACACCCGATCCAATATACATCTATCGGAACGTGACACCCGGTCCAATATATGTGTCGAAACGTGACACCCGATCCAATA
Source organism: Solanum etuberosum (assembly GCA_029582245.1). Lineage (NCBI taxonomy): Eukaryota > Viridiplantae > Streptophyta > Magnoliopsida > Solanales > Solanaceae > Solanum > Solanum etuberosum. The sequence goes on along the minus strand of JAJONR010002610.1, from coordinate 32,441 downwards.
TATGTATCGGAAAGTGACACCCGGTCCAGTCATCACGACCACAGTCACAATCACACCCATAATGAATAGTACCCATAGTCACATAGTCAAGTAACAGGTTCATGACATGTAATCGTGCACACATAATCATTTCATTAGGTTCAATTCACGTTTCCCTATTCACATACACGCATGCATTCAATGAAGCAATTAACATGCATATATCACCCAACAAGAATTTGAACCATCACCTACCTTGAAACCAAGCCTCAATACTCCTAAGACACGTGAGCCTTCCCTTTCCAGAGTCTTTCAACTTGTTCTTGATCTAAAACAAGCAATCAACGCAAGGATCACTAAACAAGGTCTAATTACCCGGATATTAACCAAAATTATCAACCCAAGGACAAACCCAAGATCCTAATGTTCAACTAGGGCTTTTCCCACCATTAACTTCAGGTCAATACCCTTCCCCAATGATAATTACCCAAGATTCTAAGTTCTAAGAATCAAAATACGGATTAGGAAAGTAATTATCTTATCTTTAGTGCTAGAATTCGTGGAAATCTGTCAAGAAACTGCGCTGGGTCGTCCCTTAGCCCTTAAGAATGAAGTTTTGTAGAAAATAAAGTTTTTGGGGGTTTTCCCCGATTTAAGTCGCGATTGTCCCACCACAGCGGGTCCTACCCCGCCACATCGGCCCCGCCGTGGTGGGATTAATACCGCCCGGGCGGCTTGCACGGAGATAGAAACTCGGAATTTGAGTTCCAAGCTCCCATTTTGCAACACACCCTCAACCCTTGACGTTCTAAAACTACCTTTTCATGCCAAGATCAGTTTCAGGAGTTCTACTCGCCCGTATTCGATTTTATAAAGCCGCACAGGCTCCTTAACGTCTTGACTATCAACTCATATGATCAAATACCTAATTAAATACCACATCCATTACCAGATTTCCCTAGACCTCACCTGACTCAAATTTCGTCCAAGTCTGGCCTAGGCGAGAAATTTTCAAGTTACTACTCAGAAGTTTTTTGGCCTAAATTCTTTCCCCATTGACTTTTCCATTACAACGGGAACAGGTCGTTACACTCAACAATGAAGATTTCCGTATTTGAGAGATTAGGGTCGTTGAAGAAGAAAAATAAGCTTTGGAGAAACAATAGGAGTATGAGAGCATCTTCTTTTCCCAAATTACAAAATGTCCCTAACGATTTCTAATGTCTGATCCCTTTTAGAATGAGGCGGCAAACGAACCTTGTGGTCTCACGTGGTGAAGTACTGAAGGTAAAGTCGCATGTTTTGGTCTACACCAAGCAACGCGATGAAGATAAAGAAAGTGTTGACTCTTCGTATCTTGTCACTACACAAGATGAAAGTGAACCTCAAGAAGATGGAGATGGCTTGTGGATTGGTCCCATCAATGGAAAATTCTTGAAGAAGTATTATCCTTGAATCAGCGTCTTACTCCTAGCCCGCAAGGGTATAAATTGTGTATGGCTCCCAAAAAAAATATGCCGCTAGGTTGACCATCTCGAAAGAGGCGGCCTAGGAAAAAGTTAGGACACAAAATAATAATTAAAAGCTCACTTTCTGAACTACATTATGACTTGATCCTCTTCACCGAGTAGGCAACTTAGAGTATTATTACTCTAGTTTCAGTTATAAGAAGAAGAAAAACAAAGTCGTCATATGAATATCATGTTAATTCTTTCAAATAAAGAGTCATATGTAGCTTAAAAAAGAAGAAGAAGAAGAGTCTAGATTTTGAAAGTGGTAGAAGAAAGAAAGGGATGCAACTTGTTTTAAACTCCATCAAGCTCGGGTTGTAACATTTGAAAGCTTATTTCTCCAAGAGCGATTAGGTGATGAATCGAAACCTCCAAGCTCAAGTTAATTTTTTTTCTTTTTCGGAGAGAGTACGCAAAAAGCTAAAAAGTTTAGTTTGACAGATGTTTAGGCAACTTCGAAGGAAAATCTGTACCAATTCATAAAGCCCATGGCCGTTATTATTACAAGGGTTGAAGATCTAGAAGTCATCGTTCCAATGGAAAAAGAAGCTCTCAATTTTGGCGCTACTACTCAGAGTTATGAATTTTCTCCCGTAAACGCGCAAAGCTGAAAAAATAAAATAAAAATTAAGCGTGACAAATTTTGAGCTGACTTCAAACACAAATCTGTACTAATCTGTTAAGCTTATGGATGTGATTTTTATACAGAAGGAAGATCTTGAAGTTATCTTTCCAGCAAAATAAGAAGCTCGTTATTTCGGCGTTCCTACTCCAAGTTATGAATTTTTTTCCTCACGTGCGCAAAGCTGAAGAAAGCTGAATATTCAAGCACGTCAGATTTGTAGCTGACTTTGAAGACAAATCTATACTAGTCCATAAAGCCCATGGACGTGATTTAATACAGATTGAAGATCTTGAAGTTATCTTTCTAACCAAAAAAAATCTCATTATTTCGGCGCTCCTACTCTAAGTTACGAATTTTCTTCAACATGTGCACAAAGCTGAAGAGTCAAGTACGCAAGATTTTGAGCTGACTTCGAAGACAAATCTGTACTAATCCGTAATGCCTATGGACATTTATTTTATATAGATTTAATATATAGAAGTTACTTTCCAACAAAAAAAATAATCTCATTATTTCGGTGCTCCTACTCCAAGTTACGAATTTTCTTCCATATGTGCGCAAAGCTGAAGAAAGCTGAAGAGTTAAGCACGCCAGATTTTGAGCTGACTTCGAAGACAAATCTGTACTAATCTGTAAAGCCTATGGACGTTATTTTCATATATATAGAAGTTTTCAAAGTTATCTTTCCAACAAACAAAGAATCTCATTATTTCGAAGCACCTACTCCGATTCATGAATTTTCTTCTATGGACGCGCAAAGCTGAAAAGTTAACCTTTGGCTGCGTTTTTCACATAGATTCTAGCTTTTGGAGTCCTCTTTCCAATAAAGAAAACAGGCGCTCATGGTTACATAAATGAAAGAAACAATCAACATTCAAAATTTAAGACGAGAAGATTCTTATTGAAATATAAGTCCCAATTTTATTGCAAGAAAAACAATCACTACAGCATAATAAGCGAATTAACAAATCCTAAGCAAAAACAAAAATCTAACTATGGAAAGAATTTGAAGCTTATGATTTCTCGATGACTTGTCTCAACCACCGCTTCTAGTTTAGCTACTCTTTCCACTTCATCATTAGACATCATATGATTCACCTCAATGGTATAAATATCACCCTCTGTAATGTGGGACAACTTCTCTTGATATTTATTAAGGAGCGTGATGATCTTCTTTTTCTTGGAGATCAAGGGTTCTAAGTCTTTCTCCTCATATGCCAGAGTTGTTTGAAGCTTCCCTATGGATCCATCAAAATTTTCATGTACCAGCTTCACACCATCAAGACGTCGTTGTGCATCAGAGAGGGCCTTTTCATGTGATTCTTTAGTCATCTTTGATGATCTCAAAGCATCATACTCTATGTACAACTTGAAGAAATTCTCGACAAGATCCTCTAAAGAAGATATATCAATAATGTCCACTTTTCTAATCTCCTCAAGAGTAGAGGCAATACTTGACTCCAACTCTGTAAAGCCATCTAAAAACCCAAGGAAAATTGTGTAATACATCCACACAATGCGCCCCACATCTTAGAAAGAAAGGTTGATTTGATGTGAAAAATATTTTCGTATGGCTCAAAAGTAGGAGCACCAGGTCGCAATCACCATGAAGAAGGCTTGAATAATTTTGTACGCGTAATCTGATTGATGACAACTTCAGTCGCATTAATACCATTTGGTTTGGAAAACTTCTTGTCATCCGAAGAGGTAGAAGGGGACTTTTTGGTGGAACTACTTCCAATGAAGGTATCACGTCATTAAGGGAAGAATGAAAACCTTTTGCAGCCATATCAAGATCATTAAGATCTACAGTGAAATCTGCAATCACGTCATTGCCAAGGTCGTCGCCATATGATTCATGAAGGTCCAACCAAAAAAAGGAGAACAAACAGATCATTAGATTTAAGACTTTAAAAAAAGGAAGAGTATGAAAAGAAAAAAAGGGAGAACACCTTACTTATTTTGTTAATTCAGACAATAATGTCAAGTTTGGATCCTCATCTACAAAATCGTTATCATCAATGACAATTGTATCTAAAATATCGATACCACAAAAAAACATCATCTAGCTCTTGTGCCTTTCTTTTTGGACAATTCTAGTGACGATCCTCACTCTTTGTTTGGACTGGAAAATGCATTGGTTAGCCCAACACCATTCAGTGAAGCATACATATGGGTAATTTCATCACAAGGTGTCTCAAGAATGGGTAGAGGGCGTGCTGCCCCGCCACAATGAGATTTTGAAGCTCATCAAGGCTTATGATGCTGTATATTCTTCTTATATGAAGACAACGAGCTTCATGTTTTTTGTGAGCTTTGGCATCCATCTACCAACACGCTTTATACTTTCATTGGAGAGATGTCCATATCACTTTGGGACTTACAAGCAATTGGAAGTCTTCCTGTACAAGGACACTATTATGACAAAGTCGTTCCCTCAGTGAAACAATTAATGCAGATTGATATTCAAGGAGAATTGTTTCATCCCAAAAGTTGTCTATATTTATTTTCATCCTTCTATACATTAGCAAAAGGTGATATATATGAGGTGTTCATCCATGATTGGGTGAGGTTCAGGTTTAGAGGACCTAATAGATAATGGATGTCTCCAATCATGGATGGACAGCTCATAGAGATCACCTTTCGCTAATTTATAGAAGGCCAAAAACAAGTACAGCCAACTTTTGGGAAGAAGCAATTCTCCTTGAGTATCAATGTGTCAGTTCTTTCTCTAAGGGAATGACTTCATCATAAAAGTGCCCTTGTACAGGAAGACCTCCAATTGCTTGTAAGTTCGAAAGTGATATGGACATCTCTCCAATGAAAGTAGAAAGCATGTTGGTAGATGGATGCCAAAGCTCACAAAATGCATGGAGCACGTTGTCGTCAGAGTCGTATGTGAACAAAGAAGTATATACAATATCATAAACCTTGATGAGCTCCAAAATATCCTTTTTTTCGGGGCAGCACGTCCTCTACCCATTCCTAGTAATCAAGTTTGTAGCAAATAGTGCCAAAGTAAAAAGGGGAACACTCTAATTGCCGAAACATTCATCAGGATGAGAAGATTTGGAATATGCTACATCATGTTACATGTATGTTTCCGCACCCAATCCGGGGGAACTTTCCATGCAATAAACTAAGACAAATTATGAAATGTTTTCTTCATACGCATGAGAAGGCCTCTATAACACCTCAGATCTCAAAATGGAAGGACTGCATTAAATTGCAGAACGAGGTTCAGGTCTATAAGACCTGTCTACGGTTCGTAGGACTTTCTACTGGCCGTAGACCAGTCTCGTAAAATGGGGGAAAATAATTTTTAAAATCATGTTCAATATCTTTGCTAGGGTTCACCAGGACGGTTCGTCAATCGATCTACGAGTCGTAGATGGGTCTCGTAGGAAGGTCCATGACTTAGTGAAATTTTAAGGGGTCAAGTTAGTTTCTACGGTTGATATCTACGGACCGTAGGAAGACCTACGGGCCATAGATAGGTCTTATCTAAAGTTTGTCAAAAATTATGGTTTCTGAACTTTTCTACGCTTACAGACTGTCGGTCCAAACCATAAAAGAGCTTCAACAGTTATTTTTCAAGGCCTTTTGGGTCTTTTTCCTAATTGTTTTAAACCAATACCGTGTCAGTTTTTCTTCTACCCTAAGCCCTATATAAAGCTTTTAAGTCCTAAAACTACCCACTTCAAACCCATTCTCCTAATTCACACAAACCTAACAAAATTCACTCCCTAAATTTCCTCTCAACCTAAGGAAGAAGAGGAAGATCTAGGATTTCATTCAAGTCTTCAATTCACTATTCATCTTAGGCTTGTAATATCAAGGTATGTGCGTATTCGCTCATGGAATCCCTTCCTCTATGGGGTCCCCTAAGTTTTCAATTTCTCAATCTCAAACTCAATTGATCAAATTAGGGTTCTTTTAGTTCTTTATGGGTTTCATTCAATTATTATTTATTATTGTTGATTAAGTCTTATAATAAATGATTCAATGTTAATACATGATATTTAGTTGAAATTATATTGACCCATGCCTAATTTATGATTTTCAAATATGAACCTATGATGAACCCTTTAACCCATGAACTATGAATTTTGAAGAATTATGTATGTTTTATGAAAATGATGTTTATGATGATAGGGTGCTTTTAAATGAAAGTATCGATGTTTTTGTGAAAGTTTTTCTCTCATACGAATATGATCATGATTGTGAAAGGTATTTCTCACATATGGATTCATATTGGTGAAAGATTTTCTCAATTATGCTTGAATTGTGTTTTAAGGAGCTATTCAATGTTTTGAATTTTAAGATGTGGATTGGTGTTAATCATTTCCTTTCCTATGCTATAAATATATTTGACTTTTATCTATTCCGTTGGGAATTAGACTTAGAGAGGAGAGCGCTTTGAGGTGGAGGCTCAAATAGGATTGTCTCTAGTGGCAACCTCTAATCCTAAACCATGTGTCCCCATAGGATTGTCTTAAATGACCTAGCTAGTGGATCCACTTTAGAAAAATATGAAATGTACGGATTCTTCCTAGGCAAGTAGATTCCCCTTCTTTCTGTATGAGGGATATACCAGATTCCATGACATAGCTCTCATGGTCTTATTGTTGGTTAAAGTTAAATATCCCACAAAATAACTAGGTTTCCTCAAAGCTTTCCTTATGTCTCCTATTTTAAATTCATCGACTATATTTCATGATTTATATGACATTGCTTCTTTAAGCTTATAAATGTTCAAATATTGATCATGTCTTATATGTTTTAAGCCATTCATGCTACCATGTCTATTTTATGCATATTTCCCCATACTTAGTACATTCCATGTACTAATTCATACTTGTGCCTACATTAATTATCTCATTAATGTAGGGACCGATGATCCTACCTCTCACTGTCGTGGCTAGTTGATTCTTCCAAATTTCAAGAGTTTGGGTTAGTCCTTATGTTTCGTGGACTCAGATACATTTGTTTGTTCATTTCTCTCTTTAGATTTTAAACTTGTATGTGATGCATGGGTTACGTACTAATCAATTTCCTCATGATTTAATAGATGGAATATTGAGACTCATCTTAGACTTCCACTTTGTCAAAACTCTTTTATGATATAAGACTATGATTTTGGATTTTTTATTCTATTATCTTGTATGATGTATGCTAAGTGGCTTGTGTAGGGCCTCTCAGGATTCTATGCTCCATGTTACACCTAGGGTATACTTTGGGTCGTTACAAACTTGGTATTCAGAGCACAAGGTTTAGCAAGGTCCTAAGATGTTTCATAAGCCACGTTGGGTAGAGTTTTGTTCATGAGTGTAAAGTGCACCACATTTATGAATATGAAGCTATAAGACGTTTAGGAAATTCCACTTCTTTCATCACTCTTAATTTGTGCGACGGAGTTTAACTCAATATGTCTCTCTCCTAGTCCTTATTTGATGCTTTTCAGGATATGGCCCCTCGAATAGCATAAGTTAGGAGAAATGTGAATGATAATGTTGAATAAGAACCTCCTCAAGAAGCCCCATAAAATTCGGCCGATCATTTGGCTGAACAAGTTACTAATGTGGAGTTTCGAACTGCTTTTCAAGTGTTGGCTCAAGCCTTGATGGCTCAAGCCAATAAAGAGACTGTGGTCCTCGTGAACCCAAATGTTGGAACCGCAGCAACTAGAGTCAAGGTTGGTACGAATAATTATTTTGGTTATGGAAAGAGTGGTCACCGCTTAAGAGATTGTCCATCTAGAAATGACAAGGGAAAGGATGGTAGGCAAGCTCCTCCTAGTGGTTCAGGTTCAAGTGCTCAAAAGCAAATCGATTTTATGCACTTCAAATTCGTCATGAGCAAGAGGGTTCTCCCAATATTTTTACCGGAATGTTGAAAGTCTTTCATCTTGATGTTTATGCTTTAGTTGATCCGGATGCTACCTTGTCTTTTGTGACGCCATATGTGGCTATGAGGTTTGATGTTTCTCCGGATATGTTGAAATACTTTTTTTCTATCTCTACTCCTATTGGTGAATCTATTGTGGCTAAGAGAGTCTATATAAGTTGCCCTGTCTGCTTCTCCCATAGAGTCACTCATGTTGATCTAGTCGAGCTTGATATGTTAGATTTCAATGTTATTCTTGGTATGGATAAGCTTCATTCTTGTTATGCTTCTGTTGATTGTAGAACCCGAGTAGTCAAGTTTTAATTTCCAAATGAGCCCGTTCTAGAGTGGAACGGGGGAAATTATATGCCTAAGGGTCAATTTGTTTCTTGTCTTAAAGGTAGGAAAATGATTTCTAAGAGTTGCATATATATCATCTTGTTCGAGTTAGGGATATTGATTCCAAAAGCCCTACTCTTGAGTCGGTCCTCATTGTAAATGAGTTTTTAGAAGTGTTTCTCGATGATTTACCCGGTGTTTGTAACACCCCGTATCTTAGACAGACCAGATTGCGGATTTGAGAAGCTACGAGTGCCACCTACGGGCACCACCTACGGATCGAAGTGTGACCCAAGGTCCGTCCTGGTGGTCCGTGGTTCACCACCTGGAGCCCCTTCGAGAAAAAGCCCAGAAAATTATTCTGAGTCCAGACCAATGCCAGGACCTACGGACCGTAGGTCACACCACTGTCCGTGGTCCAGGGCTGTAGGTCGGACCCCAGGTTTCTAGCCCAGAACTCCAGAAAATTCAGCCAAGGCATGACCCACGGCCAGGACCTACGGACCGTAGGTCAGACCACAGTCCGTGGATCGTGGCCTTCAGGCCCAAGCCCCAGACTCCAATCGATAGACCACCAGCACGGTCCGTCGGCTGGCCCCGACAGCAGTTAAGTCAGGGGTCTTTTGGTCTATTCCTTATGCGTTGGACCACTGAACTATGTCGTTTAACCCCTAAACTACATAGTTTTAGTCAATTTAAGCCTAGTAACTTAATTAGAACTTACCCTAGTCAATTCATTCTCCAAAATTTAGCAAACTCAGAGCAAAAAGAGGAGAAAGATTCGACCAGCCCTAGTCCAAGAACGCAACAAGGTTTCTTCAGTTCCAGCCTCGAAATCGAAAGATTTCTCCGTGGAATTCAACACCAGGTATGTGGGATTTCACTAGTGGGTTTATTTCGCTCATTAGGTCCCTAGAATTCAGTCAGAATCTTGATTTCCTTGATATGATCTAGACCTAAGATTTCTTGAATGTTAGAAATTGTTGGGTTTTAGCTGTTAGAATGATCCAAATCAGATTATCATATTGTTGCTCAGTTTTTTGCATGAAATTCAGAACCCTAGCTATGTAGTTTCTTTAGTTCATGAATTACACATGCTAGGCCAGCTATTTCAGTTATATACAATCTTCAGTTTACGAATGTCATATTATCAGATATAATTGTTGCATTCTAAGAGTTTGCATGTCAGAATATCGAGCTATCCATGTTTTACAGAATTCAGTCACAATGTGTTACATACATATTCAATTAGGAGTTGACTTAACACCAAGTTGGACTAGGGTTCAGCGTACCCATATAGTCCAAGAACTACATGCCTCCGTAGGTTGTAAGTCCCCTCTGTGGGCATCATTTTAGTGATCACGCCAATCATTCCTTTATACCTCTGGCAGGGTATATTGGGTCCTCTCGATGGGGCGTATACATCGGACTTTACATTTAGCTCATGTGGTTTTTTGTCGGTTATTAGTAGCTCCCACAGTACAGTCAGATTCTAGTGCATTGACCAAGTTATCAGTTACAGTTCAGTATTCAGAATCAGCATATCATGTACTTGGTCATTGCATTCAGTTAGCTCAGTATTCAGTATATCTCAGTATTTACATTCAGTTCAGATTATATCATTGCTCTTATTGCTTTGTTCAGTTATGATTATTGTTCGGCTTTACTCTATCCTGCATGCTCAGTACCTTTCAAGTACCGACGCATACTCTGCAATACATCTTCTCGTGATGTAGGTTTAGGTTCTCAGCTTCCAGATCTTGCATAGATCGGTTCCCGATCTTCAGCTCAGCAGTATTAGTGGTGAGTCCTCATTCTCCGAGGACTACAGACATGGTTCCTTTGCTTTTAGTCTTAGTTTCAGTTTTTGCTAGATTTAGCTAGGGCATGTCCCAACATTTCTAGTCAGTTAGAGGCTTTATTTCAGACATAGTTAGAATCAGCTTTAGTATTTGAGTTTGACTTTTCAGTTGTTGTTAAACTCTCCGCATTTATATATTCAGATGTAGTATGGGTATTACCCATCATTTCAGATTTATCTTATGATTACCTTCCGCACAGTGTTTAGTGATTCAGTTATCTTTTAGTATGCTTATGTTATGCCAGCAGGGTTAGCTTGGGGTCACTCATGATCCTAGGTCCCGTGTCCACCTCCTAGGGGTAGTTTCGGGGCGTGAAAAACTTGGTATCAAAGCATTAGGTTTAAGTGTCCTAGGATGTCTGAAAAGCCGCACTAAGTAGAGTCTTTTTCATGGGTGTGAAGTGCACCACATCTAATGAGGGGGAAGCTACGAAGTATTTAGGAAAGCCTCACTTTCTTGATATTCTTATCGTGCGTTGGTATGGTCTCTCTCTAACTCATTGTTATGCATTTCAGATCATGCCTCCTCGTAGAGCTAACGCAAGGAATGCTAACGCAACTCCTCCAGTCCCAGATCAGGAAGTTTTGAATGTAGAGTTTCGGAACGCTATCCAACTTTTGGCTCAAAAGATGACTAACCCAAACAACCAGAAGGTTCCAGCTCTTGCAAATGCTAATGTTGGGTGAGCTGCAGCTAGAGTTCATGATTTTGTTAGGATAAATCCGCCTGAGTTCTTAGGATCACAGATTGGTGAGGATCCCCAAAACTTCATAGATTAGGTCAAGAAGATCTTTGGAGTGATGCAAGTGACAGGTAATGATAGGGTAGAGTTGGCATCCTATCATCTTAAGGATGTAGCTCATATATGGTATACTCAATGGAAAGAGAACAGTGGTACAAATACAACTCCTATCACTTGGGAATGCTTTAATGAGACTTTTCTAGATAGGTTCTTCCCAAGAGAGTTGAGGGACACAAGAGCTCAGGAGTTCATGAATTTGAGACAAGGAAACATGACAGTCCAAGAGTATGGACTCAAGTTTACCCAACTCTCCAGATATGCTCCTCAGATGGTTTCCGATTCCAGGGCTCAAATGAAAAAGTTTATGTATGGAGTGTCAGACTTAGTAAAAACAGAGTGCAGAAAATGCTATGTTGCTGGAAAATATGAACATCTCTAGGCTTATGACTCATGCTCAGCAGGTTGAGGGAGATAAGCTTAAGAAAATAGCTAAGGACAACAAGAAAGCTAGAACAGATAACTATGAGTACTCTCAACAGAAATTGGGTGGTGGAAATCCCTCTCAGTTTCAGCAGAAATCTTCAGCTCCGGCACCTTCATCAGCTAGTGTTCTATCCTCCAGGTTCTGACAAGATCAGAAAGGTAGGGCATCAGGCTCTAAGTCTCAGGGGAGTGTTTCAGGTACTAGAACCTACCCAACTTGTCCTAAGTGTGCTAAGAACCATCCGGGTGAGTGTCTTGCAGGAAAGGAATGATGTTTTGGGTGTGGTCAGACTGGTCACAGGTTGAGAGATTGTCCTTCTTCTAAGCAGGTTCAATGAGGTCATAATGGTACAGCTCAGTGCACAACTTCAGCAGCACCAGCAGGTCACCTGACTCAGGAGGGTAACTCATCTGGTACAGGTGGCGGTCAGTGCCAAAACAGGTTGTATGCTCTTCAAGCTCGCCAGGATCAAGAAGATTCTCCTGATGTGGTCACTGGTACGTTATGAGTGTTTAAGTTAGATGTTTATGTATTGTTAGATCCAGGGGCTACTCTTTCTTTTGTAATTCCTTATATAGCAGTCAAATTTGATGTTAGTCCAGAAAATCTCTCAGAACCCTTCTCAGTCTCTACTCCAGTCGGTGACCCAGTTATAGCTAGACGAGTATACATAAATTACCCTGTCACAGTCTCTCAGAAAGTCACCTCAGCAGATCTTGTAGAGTTAGAAATGTTAGACTTTGATATCATTCTAGGCATCAATTGGTTACACTCCTGTTATGCCTCAGTCGATTGTAGAACTAGGATTGTTCGTTTTCAGTTTCCAGACGAACCAATCTTAGAATGGAAGGGCAGTAGCTTAGCGCCTATGGGTCAATTCATTTCTTACCTTAAGGCCAGAAAAATGATCTCTAAGGGTTATATCTATAATCTAGTTCGGGTTAAGGATTCAAGCACTGAAACCCCAACTCTTGAGTCGGTTCCAGTAGTTAATGAGTTCCCAGAAGTGTTTCCAGAAGATCTTCCCGGAGTTCCTCCCGAAAAGGAAATCGACTTCGGAATTGATCTCCTTCCAGATACCCAGCCTATTTTTATTCCTCCTTACAGAATGGTTCCAGCTGAGCTTAAGGAATTGAAAGAGCAGTTGAAAGACCTTATAGGTAAGGGCTTCATCAGACCTAATATTTCGCCATGGGGTGCACCAGTGTTGTTTGTGAAAAAGAAAGATGGTTCTCTCAGGATGTGCATTGACTATCGGTAGTTGAACAAAGTCACAATCAAGAATAAGTATCCCATCCTCAGGATTGATGACTTGTTTGACCAACTTTAGGGTGCTAGTCATTTTTCGAAGATAAACCTCAAATCTGGTTATCATCAGCTCAGAGTCAGAGATAGTGTCATTCTGAAAACAGCCTTCAGAACTTGGTATGGTCATTATGAATTTGTAGTTATGTCATTTGGACTAACCAATGCTCCTGCAACTTTCATGGATTTGATGAACAGAGTGTTCAAGCAGTATTTGGACTTGTTCGTTATCATCTTTATTGATGATATCCTCATTTATTCTAGGAATGAGGAAAAACATGCGACTCAATTGAGAGTTGTTCTGCAAACTGTCAAAGATCGCCAGTTGTTTGAGTTTTGGTTATAATCAGTTGCTTTCCTCGGGCATATAGTTTCTAGCAAAGGGATTCGAGTGGATTCTCAGAAAATAGAAGCACTGAAACAATTGCCCAGACGTACCTCTCCTACAGATATCAGGAGTTTCTTGGGTCTAGCAGGTTATTACAGAAGGTTCGTGAAAGGATTTTCATCCATAGCCTCTCCATTGACTAAGTTGACTGATAAAAAGGTTAAGTTTCAGTGGTCAGATGATTGTGAGAAAAGCTTCACAGAACTAAAAACTAGGTTGACTATAGCTCCGGTTTTGACTCTACCAGAGGGTTCAGACGATTATGTTATCTATTGTGATGCGTCTAGAGTCAGACTACGTTGTGTGTTGATGTAGTGAGGTAAGGTTATAGCTTATGCTTTTAGACAACTTAAGGTGCATGAGAAGAATTATCTGACTCATGAATTCAAGCTTGCAGCAGTGGTGTTTGCACTTAAGATTTGGAGACATTACTTGTATGGTGTTCATGTAGATATGTTCACAAACCATATAAGCCTTCAGTATGTGTTCACCCAGAAAGAGTTGAATCTTCACAAGAGGAGACGGCTTGAGTTCCTCAAAGATTATGACATTAATGTGCTTTACCATCCTGGTAAGGCCAATGTAGTAGCAGATGCCCTTAGTAGACTATATATGGGTAGTGTAGCACATGTTGAGGAAGAAAGAAAAGAACTAGCAAAGGATGTTCACAGGCTTGCTCGCTTGGGAGTTCGCCTTATGAGTATATCAGATGATGGGGTAACAGTTCAGAATGGGTCAGAATCTTTATTAGTAGCAAAGTTTAAGGAAAAGCAAGACAGTGATCCGATATTGCTTCAACTAAAGGGTGCAATCCACCAGCAGAGAGTTGAGGTATCCTCCCAAGGGGGAGATGGTGTGCTTCGCTATCAGGGTCGATTATGTGTTCCTAAGGTGGGTGAGTTGAGATAGCAGATTCTTGCAGAAGCCCATAACTGCAGGTATTCTATTTATCCAAGAGCCACTAAGATGTACCGTGATATGCGGGAAGTATTTTGGTGGAATGGCATGAAGAGGGATATAGCAGGTTTTGTGCCTAAGTGCCCCAATTGTCAGTAAGTGAAGGTAGAACATTAGAAACCAGGGGGTATGACTCAAGAGATCAACATTCCTACTTGGAAGTGGGAAGTGATCAAAATGGACTTCATTACAGGTTTACCTCGTACTCGCAGACATCATGACTCCATTTAGGTGATAGTAGACAAAGTTACTAAGTCTGCACGCTTTTTGGCTGTTAAGACTACAGACTCGGCAGAGGACTACGCCAAGCTTTACATTAATGAGATAGTCAGGTTGCATGGGGTTCCTTTGTCTATCATCTCAGATAGAGGTTATTAGTTTACCTATAATTTCTGGAAGCCATTTCAGAAAGGTCTTGGTACTCAGGTTATTCTTAGCACAGCGTTTCATCCGCAGACAGATGGTCAGGCAGAGCGTACCATTCAAACCTTAGAGGACATGTTGAGAACTTGTGTGATCGACTTCAAGGGTAGTTGGGTTGATCACCTTCCTCTTATAGAGTTCGCCTATAATAATAGCTACCATTCCAGCATTCAGATGGCCCCTTATGAGGCATTGAATGGGCGTAGATGTAGATATCCATTTTATTGGTTTGAAGTAGGTGAAGAAACCTTGATAGGACCAGATTCGGTTCATGATGCTATGGAAAAAGTGCAGCTCATTAGAGATAGACTTAAGACAGCCCAGAGTCGCCAAAAGTCCTATGTAGATGTATGGAGAAGGGACTTGGAGTTCAAAGTTGATGATTGGATTTTCCTGAAAGTGTCACATATGAAGGGGGTGATGAGGTTTTGCAAGAAAGGAAAGCTCAGTCCTAGATATGTAGGCCCTTACAAGGTCTTGAAAAGGGTTGGTAAAGTGGCTTACAAGTTGGAGTTGCCAGCAGAACTAGCAGAAGTGCATCCGGTCTTTCACGTTTCATTGTTGAGGAAATGTGTGGGTGATCCAGCATACATATTACCTTTAGAGGGTGTGGCTGTGAAATATAGTCTCACTTATGAGGATGTGCTAGTTGAGATTCTTGATCGTCAGGTTAGAAGGTTGAGAAACAAAGAAGTCACTTCAGTTAAGGTTTTGTGGAGGAGTTAGTCCGTAGAGGGAGCTGCTTGGGAAGCAGAAGCAGCCATGAAGGCCAAGTATCCTCATCTCTTTCCTTTCGATTCCATTTTAGCTTGAGGTAATAGTTCGTCTTCAGTTTTTCAGTCATTCATGCGTAGATTTAGTCTTAGTATCATGTTCCTTCAGTTTGTACTTGGATTTTCAGCATAATTGCATGTCCTTGGAACTTAGTTCAGTCAGAAATCAGTTTTCAGAAATTAGTGGTTGAGTTTGCATCTCTTTCCCTCCATATTCAGCTAGTTTAGTCTTCATTCGGGGATGATGTTCCCAAGGGGGAGATAATGTAACACCCCGTATCCTAGATAGACCAGATTACAGATTTGAGAAGCTGCAGGTGCCACCTATGGGCCCCACCTACGGACCGTAGGGTGACCCACAGTCCGTCTTGGTGGTCCGTGGTTCACCACCTGGAGCCCCTCCCAGAAAAATCCCAGAAAATTATTCTAAGTCCAGACCTACACCCGGACCTACAGACCGTACGTCAGACCACGGTCCGTGGTCCACGGCCGTAGGTCGGACCTCAGGTTTCTATCCAAGAATTCTAGAAAATTCAGCCAAGGCATGACCCACGGCCAGGACCTACGGACCGTAGGTCAGACCACGGTCCGTGGATCGTGGCCTTCAGGTCCAAGCCCCAGACGCCAGTCGACGGACGACCAACACAGACCATCGGTCGGGTCCGTCGGTTGGCCCCGACAGTAGTTAAGTCAGGGGTCTTTTGGTCTTTTCCTTATGCGTTGGACCCCTTAACTACGTCGTTTAACACCTAAACTACATAGTTTTTGTCAGTTTAAGCCTAGTGACTTAATTAGAACTTACCCTAGTCAATTCATTCTCCAAAATTTAGCAAACTCAGAGCAAAAAGAAGAGAAAGAATCGACCAGCCCTAGTCCAAGAACATAACAAGGTTTCTTTAGTTCTAGCTCCAAAATCGAAAGATTTCTCCGTGGAATTCATCACCATGTATGTGGCATTTCACTAGTGGGTTTCTTTCACTCATTAGGTCCCTTGAATTTAGTTAGAATCTTGATTCACTTGATATTATCTAGACCTAAGGTTTCTTGAATGTTAGAAAATGTTGGGTTTTAGCTGTTAGAATGATCCAAATCAGATTATCATGTTGTTTCTCAATTTCTTGTGTGAAATTCAGAACCCTAGCTATGTAGTTCCTTTAGTTCATGAATTACACATGCTAGGCCAGCTATTTCAGTTATATACATGCTTCAGTTTACGAATGTCATATTATCAGATATAATTATTGCATTCTCAGAATTTGCATGTCAGAACATCGAGCTATCCATGTTTTACAGAATTCAGTCATAATGTTATACATACATATTTAGTTGGGAATAGACTTAACACCGAGTTGGACTAGGGTTCAGCGTACCCATATAGTCCAAGAACTACGTGCCTCCGTAGGTTGTAAGTCCCCTCTGTGGGCATCATTTTAGTGATCACGCCAGTCATACCTTTATACCTCTGGCAGGATATATTGGGTCCTCTCGATGGGGCGTATACATCAGACTCCACATTTAGCTCATGTGGTTTTATGTCGGTTATTAGTAGCTCTTACAATATATTCAGATTCTAGTGCATTGACTAGGTTATCAGTTACAGTTAAGTATTCAGACTCAGCATATCATGTACTTGGTCATTGCATTGAGTTAGCTAAGTATTCAGTATATCTCAATATTTACATTCAGTTCATATTATATCATTGCTCTTATTGCTTTGTTCAGTTATGATTATTGTTCAGCATTACTCTATCCTGCATGCTCAATACCTTTCAAGTACTGACGCATACTCTGCGCTACATCTTCTCGTGATGTAGGTTCAGGTTCTCAGCTTCCAGATCATACATATATCGGTTCCGGATCTTCAGCTCATCAATATTAGTGGTGAGTCCTCATTCTCCGAGGACGACAGACATGGTTCCTTTACTTTTAGTCTTAGTTTCAGTTTTTGCTAGATTTAGCTGTGGCATGTCCCAGCATTTCTAGTCAGTTAGAGGCTTTATTTCAGACATAGTTAGAATCAGCTTTAGTATTTAAGTTTGACTTTTCAGTTGTTGTTAAACTCTCCGCATTTATATATTCAGATGTAGCATGGGTATTCCCCATCATTTCAGATTTATCTTATGATTAGCATCCGCACAGTGTTTAGTGATTCAGTTATCTTTTAGTATGCTTATATTATGCCAACAGGTTTACCTTGGATTCATTCGTGATCCTAGGTCCTGTGTCCGTGTCCTGGGGGTAGCTTCGGGGCATGACAATATTCCTCCCAAAAAAGAAATAGACTTTGGTATTGACCTTGTTCGGGACACGCAACCTATCTCTATTCTTCCTTACCATATGGCTCCCACAAAACTTATGGAATTTCATTAGCAAATGAAGGATTTGTTGGATAAGGGTTTTATCTGACCGAGTATCTCTCCATTGGGATGCTCCAATTTTGTTTATTCGAAAGAAGATGGTTCACTTCGCATGTGTATTGACTACCGGCAATTGAAAAAGGTTACCATTAGAAATAGGTATAATCTTCCAAGGATAGATGATTTGTTTGATCAACTCCAAGGTGCGAGTTACTTCTCTAAGATTGACCTTCGGTTCGGATTATTATCGATTGAGGGTGAAGGAAAATGACATTCCAAAGACGGCTTTTAGATCTTGGTATGGTCATTATGAGTTTTTGGTAATGTCGTTTGGTTTGAATAATGCTCCGACCGCATTCAAGGACTTAATGAATAGAGTGTTAGACAAAACCTTGATATGTTTGTAATTGTGTTTATTGATGACATCTTGATTTACTCAAGGAGTGAGGATGAGTATGCCGATCATTTGAGGATTGTGTTACAAGTTCCCAAGGACCAACAACTATTTGAAAAGTTTAGCAAATATGAGTTTTGGTTGAGATTTGTGGTTTTTCTTGGTCACATTATTCCCGCTAAGGTTGTTGCGGTAGATTCTAAGAAGACGAAAGCGGTCAAGAGTTAGCTCAGACCTTTATATCCTTCATATATTCAAAGCTTCTTGGGTTTTGATGGTTATTATAGAAGGTTTGTGGACAGGTTTTCTTCGATTGCCTCTCTGTTGACTACATTGACCCAAAAGAAAGTTAAGTTATTATGGTCAGAAGTATGTGAGAAGTGTTTCCAAGAATTGAAAGATAGACTTACCTCCACCTCAGTGTTGACTATACCGGAAGGGTTCGATGGGTTTGTGGTTTATTGTGATGCTTCAAGGGTTGGATTAGGGGTGTTCCTATGAAAAATTGGAAGGTTATTACTAATGCTTCAAGGCAACTTAAAATTCATGAAAGAACTATCCTACCCATGATTTGGACCTAGCGGGCTATTGTGTTTGCCTTAAAAATTTGGAGGAAAATCCTATATTGTGTCCATGTTGATATCTTTACCAACCACAAGAGTTTGCAATACGTGATCAAGCAAAAAGATCTAAATCTTTGCCAAAAGAGGTGTCTTGAGTTGCTAAAGGATTACGACATGAGTGTCCTCTATCACCCAGTAAGGCAAATGTGGTGGCGGATGCTCTTAGTCAACTATCAATGGGAAGTGTTGCCCATGTTAAGGAAGATAAAAAGGAGTTGGTTCGTGATGTTCATAGATTAGCCTGATTGGGTGTTTGTTTGGTTGATTGTAATGAAAGTGGTGTTATATTTCATAATGGTTCTAAATTGTCTTTCATGTCAGATGTGAAAGCCAAGCAAGGTGTTCATTCAATTTTGGTTGAGTTGAAGGAAGCAGTGCTTTAAAAGTCTGTTAAGGCTTTCTCCCAAAGGGGAGATGGTGTGCTTTGATATCAAGGTCATTTGTCTGTTCCCAATGTTCATGATTTTAGGGAGAAAAGTTTATCATAAGCCCATAATTCTAGATATTCCATTCACCCGGGAGCCAGCAAGATGTATCGTGACTTGTGGGAGGTCTATTGGTGGAATGGAATGAAGAAGGATAATGTGGAATTTGTGGCTAAATGTCCTAACTGTCAACAAGTGAAAGTTGAGCACCAAAAGTCTGGAGATTTGTCCCAAGATATTAGTATTCCTACTTGGAAGTGGGCAGATTTGAATATGGACTTTATTGTAGGTTTACCCCGCACTCGGCGACAATATGAGTCGATTATCTCCGTCAAGGTTTTTTATTCGGTGGAATATTATGCTAAGTTGTATCTAAGGGAGATAATTAGGTTTCATGGAGTGCCTCTAACCATTATCTCCAATCGTGGTACCCAATTTACTTCACAATTTTGGAAATCCTTTCAAAAAAGGCTTGGTACTTGTATCAATCTTAGTACGTCGTTTCATCCTCAAATTGATGGGCAACAGGAGCGTACTATCCAAACATTGGAAGATATGTTGAGATCTTGTTTGATTGACTTCAAGGATAATTGGGAAGATTATTTGCCTTTGATTGAGTTTGCTTACAATAATAGCTATCATCCAAGCATTGGTATGGCTCCATTTGAGGCTCTTTATGGTAGAAGGTGTAGATCTCCTATAGGGTGGCTTGATGTTTGTGAAGTGTCTTTGATAGGTCTCGAGTTGGTACATGAGGCTAAGGATAAAGTTCGGCTTATTAGAGAAAGGTTGAGAACTGTTCAAAGTCAACAAAAGTCCTATGCCGATGTTAGAAGAAGAGATCTAGAATTTGATGTTGATGAATGGGTGATGAGTCTGGGATTTTGACTCATTTAGGGCTTGAATATTACAGTTTAATGACCTAATTTGCCTAACTTATGCTCTAAAACTGATGCTTATATGTTGATTTGTAGCTAGGAAAACAAAAAAGCAAGGAAATGACATTAATGGGCAAAAGAAAAAAGAACAGCAAAGCTGATGATCGCCAAAGCCACTCGGCGGTTCGCCAAGTGGCCTCTTCACCCGCCTAAAGTTACAACATCTACCCCTTGAATGAGAGAAATTGGGCGAAGTACTGTACCTATCGGCGAGATGCCGATTGGACTGGCGAAGGAGACTTAGTTCGCCGAATGTTACAGAACTACCAACGAAAGTGCAAGCAAAAACGGCGATCTACAAGAAGCAAAAGGCGAACCATTGAACCCTTTGGCGACCCCGACTTAGATCGCCTAAAGTTACAGCCTAAAAGTGGTGAGAACTCAAGATAAAACACCAATTGATAGAGGCATTTGGCGAGTCACCGACCTACTTGGCGATACAGACTTACCTCGCCGAATGACCCCGAAGGACAAATTCTGAAAGTGTATAAATTGATTTTTTAAAATAGATCAGGGTATCCTATCAGTATTAGATTCATAGTTTTGAATGAAATCATTGTTCTTGCTTGTTTTTGAAGAGTTTTACTAGTAGTTTGTGAATTGGGTTTTGGAATTGAAGTTAAATCAAAGCTTTGTAAAGACTCGGAGATTAATACCCAGCTATGGAGAATGCAATCGGTATGGATTTCTTACTTTCTATGATGTGTAGCTAAAACCCCCATTTTTGGGGGTGTGATTATATGATTAATTGCCTTAATTAGCTTATGGATGTTAGTAATTATTGATTTTATTGTTGTTTTGTAGTGGGTTTGATTTATAGCTGAGGTTCAATTTATGAATTGTAGTGGAAATTACAATTCTAATTTAGTATTCTATGCTTGCTTGAGAAAGAGGTGTAGAGTCAAGGTTATAAATTTTCATTTGTAGTATTTGGATTGTTGTGGGTTTAGCTCGAGAGAGTGAATCTTAACCTGATCTACTTATCTAGCTCGAGAGAGTAGATAAATTGAGGTATTGGGCTGCTTAGAGTGATATGCCTGTCGAGGTTCGAGAGAAATCGCTTGAATCTTAATAGTTGTTCGAGAGAAAGCTATTGCATCTATAGTCTAGACTACCTACTATGATTCAGCAAACTTTGGTAATCATTAATCACCCATTTAGCGAATTTGGCAATTAGTCGATCACATCCCAAGTATCCCTCTTCTACTTGATTACTCCCCTGTTTTCCTAATTGTTGTAGTGGTTAATTGACAATCCTAATCCCCCCATCTGACATTCATTGTCAACCCCTTTGATTTATCTTAATGATTTCAATAATTTCTATTCCTACAATTAATTAGACCACGTTTATAACTTCGTAATTTAATTCTAACTTGTATCACTCCCTGTGGGATCGACCCCAACTCTTTGTTGGGTTTATACTAGATTGCGACCGCCTAGACCTAGTATTGGATGAGGTGTAGTTGAGCATTTATCATTGGGTCTATTTGAGTGTAATGAGATTTGGAAAGAAAGGGCCCATATCAGATTTTGACGCGGATTGGTAAAGTTGCTTATGAACTTGATTTGCCTAATTACTTAGCATCAGTGCATCCGGTTTCCCATGTCTCTTTATTGAAAAAATGTGTTGGTGATCAGACATCTATTATACCATTGGAGAGTCTTGGTATAAAGGAGAGTCTTTCTTATGAAGAAGTTCCGGTGGAGATTTTGGACCGGCAACTTAAAAAGTTGAGGAATAAGGGAGTTGCATCCGTAAAAGTGTTATGGAGGAATCAAAGGTTTTAGGGTGTTACTTGGCAGGCCGAGGCCGATATGATGTTTCGTTATCCCCATCTATTTTCCTTCGATCCTAATCTAGATTGAGGTATTTACCTCCTCATGGTTCATTCTTCCGGATTCATGTGTCTTAGTCATTCACATGTTTCCTCATGCATGCATGCTCTAGAAAAATTAATTTTTTTTTTTGAAAGATATGATTTAGCTTGATTGATGCTTCATGATTATGTGCATTTGAGTATGATTTGCATGTATGCCTTATGAAATGATGTTTTGAAATGTTTTTGCTTGGAGTCGATGTTCCTCCTTAATATGTGCATTTTGATGAAGTTGCATTCATGTTGGGTTGTTAGATCACTTCCCCTACCCTTCTTGTATTGCCTTGAGTTCCATTCGAGGACGAATGTTTCCAAGGGGGAGATAATGTAACACCTCGTATCTCAAAAGGAGAGGACTGCATTAAATTGTAGCACCAGGTTTAGGTCTACGAGACCAGCCACCGGTTTGTTGGACTTTCTACGGGTCGTAGACCAGTCTCGTATAAAGGGGGGAAAATAATTTTTAAAATCAAGTACCAGTATCTTTTCTACAGTTCACCAGGACGGTTCGTCAATCGAACTACAAGTCGCAGATGGGTCTCGTAGATAGGTCTATAACTTAGTGAATTTTTAAGGGGTCAAGTTAGTTTCTACGATTGGTATCTACGGCTTGTAGGAAGACCTATGGGTTGTAGATAGGTCTTGTCGAAAGTTGGTCAAAAATTATTGTTTCTGAACTTTTCTACGGTTGACCAGGACGGTCCGTAGACCTTAGGTCCAAACCATAAAATGGCTTCGGCAGTTATTTTCCAAGGGCTTTTTGGTCTTTTTCCTAATTGTTTTAAATCAATACTGTGTCGTTTTGTCTTCTACCCTAAGCCCTATATAAAGCTTTCAAGTCCTAAAACTACCCACTTCAAACTCATTCTCCTAATTCCCCAAAACATAACCAAATTCACTCCCCAAATTTCCTCTCAACCTAAGGAAGAAGGGGAAGAACTAGTGCTCCATTCAAGTCTTCAAATCACCATTCATATTTGGCTTTCAATAGTGTAACACCTCGGAAATCAGACTTAGAAAACTCCAGTAGAAAAACACTAGAAACAGTGAACCACGGCAGGGTTCACGGACCATGAAAGGGACCACGGTCCATTGACCTGCCCGTAGAGTCACACCCTCCCAACAGTAGTTGACCACTGAGCCCTTCACGGGCCATGGACCACCACACGGGCCGTACTGGTGCTCATGGGAGCCAGGCAGAGTTCACCAGGCCCAGGCGTCAGACCACAGGGCCCTTCACGGGCCGTTGTCCCAACGACGGGCCACGGTGGTGCCCGTGGAAGGCCACCCCAGAACCAGTAGCTACTGGACCAAGGACCACGACCAGCTTCACGGTTCGTGGTCCCTTTTACGGCCCGTAAGAGGACCCGTGGTTGGCTGCATCAGGTTTTAAGTCAGGGGTCGTTTGGTCTTTTCCCTTATGCATTAGTCCCCTAAACTACGTCATTTTTAACCCCTAAACTACGTAGTTTTTGGTCAATTTTAGGCTAGTAACTTAATTATAACTTACCCAAAGAAATTCATTCACCAAAATTGATCACTTAGAACGCAGAGAGGAGAAAGAGTCAACCAAAACCCTTCCAAGAACGCAGCAAGGTTTCTTCAGTTCCAGCCCCAAAATCGAAAGATTTCTCCGTGAAATTCATCACTAGGTATGTGGGATTTCACTAGTGGGTTCGTTTCACCCATTAGGTCCCTAGAATTCAGTCTAATTCTTGATTCACTTCATATTATCTAGACCTAGGGTTTTCTTGAATGTTAAAAAAATTTGGGTTTTAGCTGTTAGAATGATCCAAATCAGATTATCATATTGTTGCTTAGTTCGTTGCATGATATTCAGAACCCTAGTGGTGTAGATTCGTTTAGTTCATGAATTACACTAGCTAGGCCAGTTTAAGCAGATATACATGCCTCAGATAATGAATGTCTCATTATTAGTATTACAATGTTGCATTTTCAGTTAGCATGTCAGAATCTCGAGCATCTAGTTTATTTCAATTATGTTGTAATTTATACATTCTATTGGGAGTATGCTTAACACCGAGTTGGACTAGGGTCAGTCACCCTCATAGTCCCAGAACTACGTGCCCCCGTAGGGTTATAAGTCCCTTTTGTGGGCATTACATTTAGTTATCACGCCAGTCATGCCTCTATACCCTTTGCAAGGTATATTGGGTCCTCTCGATGCAGCGTATACATCGGACTCCACGTTTAGCTCACGTGGTTTTATGTCGGTTATTATTAGCTCCCACAGTCAGACTCTAGTGCATTTGACCAGGTTTCCAGTTATATTTCAGTATTCAGTTTCAACATGTTATGTACTTGGTCATTGCATTCAGTTTAGTTCATGTTCAGTATATTCTTCATGTTCATCTTATATCATTGATCAGTACGCTTTATTCAATTATGTATATATTGTTTAGCTTTATTCTATCATGCTTCATCTTCTCGTGATGTAGGTTCCGGTCCTCAGCATCCAGATCACGCATAGATCGGTTCCCGATCTCTAGTTCAGCAGCTTCAGTGGTGAGTCCTCATTCTTCGAGGAAGATAGACATGCATTACAGTTTAGTATTTTTATTTTGTTTTTAGTTTTTACTAGAGTTAGCTAGGGACATGTCCTAGCATCTCTAGTCAGTAGGAGGCTTATTTCAGACATAGACAGATTCAACTTTAGCTTTTGAGTTATAGTTCAGTATTTTAAACTCTTTTTAAATATGTATATATTCAGACTTCGATTGGGTATTCCCCATCTTTTAGTTTACCTCATGTCTTATGCTTCCACGCAATAATTCTTTTAAATATGCTTATGATATGCCAGCTCAGGGTTAGCTTGGGGTCACTCGTGATCCTTGGTCTCGTATTAACGTCCAGGGGGTAGCCTCGGGGCGTGACAAACTTGGTATCAGAGCATTAGGTTTTAAGTGTCCTAAGATGTTTGAAAAGCCGCACTAGGTAGAGTCTTTTTCATGGGTGTGAAGTGCACCACATCTAATGAGAAGGAGGCTACGAAGTGTTATAGGAAAACTTCACTTTCTTTGCTATTCTTATCGTGCGTGGGTATGATATACTTCTAACTCATCGTTATGCGTTTCAGATCATGCCTCCTCGTAGAGCGAATGCCATGAATGATAACGTAGCTCCTTCAGTCCCAGATTAAGATGTTTCGAATGCAAAGTTTCGGAATGCGATTCAGCTTTTGGCTCAGAGTGTGCCTAACCAGAACAATCAGCAGGCCCCAGTTCCTCCCAATGCTAATAATGGGTCAGCTGCAGCCAGGGTTCGTGATTTCATTCGGATGAATCCACAAGAGTTTCTAGGGTCGGAGGTTGGTGATGACCCATAATTTTTTATCGATGAGGTTAAGAAGATCTTTGGAGTGATGCATGTAACTGGGAATGATAGGGTAGAGTTGGCATCCTACCAGCTCAAGGATGTAGCTCACATTTGGTTCACTCAATGAAAGGAAAACATGGGTACTGATGCAACTCCTGTGACTTGGTAATGCTTTACTGGAGCATTTCTGGACAGATTCTTCCCGAGAGATTTGAGAGAGGCTAAGGCTCAGGAATTCATGAATTTGAGGCAAGGTACAATGTCAGTCCAAGAGTACGGACTTAAGTTCACCCAATTCTCCAGGTTTGCTCCTCATATGGTTGCTGATTCAAGGGCACAAATGAATAAGCTTCTGTATGGAGTGTCCGACTTGGTAAAAATAGAGTGCAGAAATGCTATGTTGTTAGATGAGATGAATATCTCTAGGCTCATGAATCATGCTCAGCAGGTTGAGGGAGATAAGCTTCGGGAAATGGCTAAGGACAACAAAAAGGCTAGGACAGGTAACTATGAGTAATCTCAGCAGAAATTGGGTGATCGGAATCGCTCGCAGTTTTAGCAAAGGTCTTCAGCTCCAGCACCTTCATCAGCTAGTGCTCCATCTCCCAGGTTTAGACAAGATTATAAAAGTAGGGCACCAGGATCTAAGTCTCAGGGGAGTGTTCCAGGTAGCTAAACCTACCCAACTTGTCCAAAATGTGGTAAGAACCATCCGGGCGAGTGTCTTGTAGGGAAAGAAGGGTGTTTTGGATGTGGTCAGTCTGGCCATAGGTTGAGGGATTGCCCTTCTGCCAAACAGGGGCAAGGAGGTAACAATAGTAGGGCTCAGTCTACAGCTCCAGCAGCACTAGTAGGTAACCCAACTCAACAGGGTACTTCATCTAGTACAGCTGGCGGTCAGCGCAAGAACAGGTTGTATGCTCTTCAGGCTCGCCAGGACCAAGAGGATTCTCCTGATGTGGTCACTGGTACATTACGAGTCTTTCATTTGGATGCTTATGCTTTGTTAGATGCAGGGGCTACTCTTTCCTTTGTAACTCCTTATATAGCCTTGAACTTTGGTGTCAGTCTAGAAACTCTTTCAGAACCCTTTTAAGTCTCTACTCCAGTAGGTGAACCAGTTATAGCTAGAAGGGTAGAGTTAGAAATGGTAGACTTTGATATCATTCTAGGCATGGATTGGTTACATTCTTGTTATGCCTCAGTCGATTGTAGAACTAGGATCGTTCGATTTCAGTTTCCAAACGAACCAGTCTTAGGATGGAAGGATAGTAGCTCAGTGCCTATGGGTCTATTCATTTCTTACCTTAAGGCCAGAAAGATGATTTCCAAGGGGTATATCTATCATTTAGTTTGGGTTAAGGATTCTAACTCTGAAACCCCATCTCTTGAGTCAGTTCCTGTAATAAATGAGTTCCCAGAAGTATTTCTAGAAGATCTTACTGAAGTTCCTCCCAAAAAGGAAATCGACTTCGGAATTGATCTCCTTCCAGATACCCAACCTATTTCTATTCCTCTTTACAGAATGGCTCCAGCTGAGCTTAAGGAAATGAAAGATTAGTTGAAAGACCTTCTAGATAAGGGCTTTATCAGACCTAGTATTTCAACATGGGGTGCTCCAGTGTTATTCGTGAAAAAGAAAGATGGCTCTCTCAGGATGTGCATTGACTATCGGCTGTTGAACAAAGTCACAATTCATAATAACTACCTTATCCCCAAGATTGATGAATTGTTCGACCAACTTCAGGGTGTTAGTCATTTTCTGAAAATAGACCTCAGATTCGGTGATCATCAGCACAGAGTCAGAGATAGTGACATCCAGAAAATAGCCTTCAAAACTTGGTATGGTCATTATGAATTTTTAGTTATGTCTTTTGGACTAACCAATGCTCTTGCAGCTTTCATGGATTTGATGAACAGGGTGTTCAAGCAGTATTTGGACTTATTCGTTATCGTCTTTGTTGATGATATCCTCATTTACTCTAGGAATAAGGAAGAACATGCGAATCATTTGAGGGTTGTCCAGCAAACTCTCAAGGATCGCTATTATTCGCTAAGTTTAGCAAATGTGAGTTTTGGTTACATTCAGTTTCTTTCCTTGGGCATATAGTATCTAGCGAAGGGATCCGAGTGGATTCTCAGAAGATTGAGGCAGTGAAGCAATGGCCCAGACCCACCTCTCCTACAGATATCAAAAATTTCTTAGGTTTTGTTGGTTATTACAGAAGGTTCGTGGAAGGATTTTCATCCATAGCTTCTCCATTGACTAAGCTGACTCAGAAGAAGGTTAAGTTCCAGTGGTCAGATGAGTGTGAGAAGAGCTTCACACAACTGAAAACTAGATTGACTACAACTCCTGTTTTTACTTTACCAGAGGGTTCAGACGGTTATGTGATCTATTGTGATGCATCTAGAGTCGGCCTAGGTTTTGTGTTGATGTAGTGAGGTAAGGTTATAGCTTATGCTTCTTGATAGCTTAAGGTGCGTGAGAAGAACTACCCGACTCATGACCTCGATCTTGTAGTTGTGGTGTTTGCCCTAAAGATTTGGAGACATTACTTATAAGGTGTTCACATAGATGTGTTCACAGACCTTAAAGTCCTTCAGTATGTGTTCACCCAGAAAGAGTTGAATCTTTGCCAGAAGAGATGGCTTGAATTCCTCAAGGACTATGACATGAATGTGCTTTACCATCCTGGTAAGGCCAATGTAGTAGTTGATGCTCTTAGTAGACTATCTATGGGTAGTGTAGCACATGTTGAGGAAGAAAGGAAGGAATTAGAGAAAGATGTTCACCGGCTTGATCGTTTAGGAGTTTGCCTTATGAACATATCAGATGATGGTGTGAGAGTTCAGAATGGGTCAGAATCTTCATTGGTAGAGGAGGTTAAGGAGAAACAAGACAGTGACCCTATATTGCTTCAGTTGAAAGGTGCAATTCACCAGCAGAAAGTTAAGGTTTTCTCCCAAGGGGGAGATAGGGTGATTCGCTTCCAGGGTCGTTTATGTGTTCCTAAGGTGGGAGAGTTGAGACAACATATCCTTACAGAAGCCCATAATTCCAGGTATTTTATTCATCGAGGTGACACTAAGATGTACCGTGATCTGCGGGAAGTCTTTAGGTGGAATGACATGAAGAGGGGTATAGCAGATTTTATGGCTAAGTGCCCGAATTGTCAGCAGGTGAAGGTAGAACATCGAAAACCATGAGGTATGACTCAAAAGATTAACATTCCAACATGGAAGTGGGAAGTGATCAACATGGACTTCATTACGGGTTTACCTCGTACTCGCAGATAACATGATTCCATTTGGGTAATAGTAGACAGAGTTACTAAGTCCTCTCACTTTTTGGCTATCAAGACTACAAATTCGGTAGAGGACTACGCGAAGCTCTACATTAATAAGATAGTCAGGTTGCATGGGGTTCCATTGTCTGTCATCTCAGATAGAGGTCCTCAATTTACTTCTCATTTCTGGAAAAAAATTTAGAAAGGTCTTGGTACCCAGGTTAATCTTAGCACAACATTTCATCCATAGACGGATGGATAGGCAGAGTGAACCATCCAGACTTTAGAGGACATGTTGAGAGCTTGCGTGATCGATTTCAAGGGCAGTTGGGATGATCACCTTCCTCTTATAGAGTTCGCCTACTATAATAGCTACCATTCCAGTATTCAGATAGCCCCTTATGAGGCATTGTATCGGCGTAGATGTAGATCTCCAGTTGGTTGGTTTGAGGTAGGTGAAGCAGCCTTGATAGGGCCAAACTCAGTTCATGAGACTATGGAGAAAGTTCAGCTCATCAGTGATGGACTTAACACAGTTCAGAGTCGCCAGAAGTCCTATGCATATGTAAGGAGAAGGGACTTGAAGTTCCAAATTGATGATTGGGTTTTCCTCAAGGTGTCACTGTTGACACCCAATTTTGACCGACCTATAACCTTTCGAAAATGCTATTTGATTAAAACACGTATTTTTTAAGCATATTTATGCTTTAAAATTTTTATCGATTTCGTCTAAAAAATTATTAAATTATTTTATTTATTATATTTATCGAAAGTTAAACTCGAAATAATCACTTTTCTTATTTATTTAAAGGTTTTTAAAACTAGGTTGTGTTTATATAAAATATTATAATATATGTAGTATTTTATTAATCAGATAGCATATCTTTGATCTTCACTTAAATCATTTAAATCTTAGCCTATTCCACTCCAATCTATTTAATTTGTAGCCTTTCTTATTCCAATTGTAACCACCTTTTCATTTCAATTCTAGCCAATTTTATTTCAATTTTAGCCATTCCAAATCCAACCTGATTCAAAATCTCATCTAATCTCATCCGTCCATCCTATTTCGAATTGATCGTGGCCTTCAATCTCGCTTGATCTCAATGGCTGAGATCAAGTCTTCCAACTTTCCTATTTTTAACCTAAAGACCCAAAGAAACCCTAACTTTTTTCATTCTCTTCCCCTCCCTTCTCTCAAAGCCGCCGCCTCCCCCTAGCTCCTCCATATTTTTTCCGGCGAAAATCGCCACCAAAAAGAGACGAGACGCCTCTTTCTTCCCCTCTTCCTCTCCTCTCTCCGCCCTCACGCTGCTGTCCAGAAGACCACCGGCGAGGCCAGCAGCCGCTGGCCGCATCTGTTTCTCTCCTCTCTTTTATCCTCTCCGGCAGTCCAGCATGCAACCACCACCAACAGCCACAAAAGCCAGCCAGCGAGGGCCAGCGCCGCCTCCTCTCCCCTCTTCTCCGACCGGAAGCAACAACAGCAACGGCAGCCACCAGTCCAACGAGCCGGCGAGACCAGCAGCCAGCCACCGGAAGGCGGTCACGCAGCAGCTCCGGACAGCAGCGAGAGCCGCCGGCAGCAGCCACCAGAGGCAGCAGCAGGCGCACCTCCCCTTTCTCCTTTTCCGGCAGTCCAGCGGGACCATCCGACCGGCGGGGTCACCGACTCTGCTTCTCTCTTCTCCGGCCATCATCAGCGATTTCCAGTAAAAAATCTTGAAGCTTTTAAGACGGATCTTACAGATCCGTCCAAGTAAGTTTAAATTAATTTTACGGCTCTCTATTCTTGATTCCGTTAATTATTGTGAGTTGATTGTTTTGATAATTGGAGCATTTCATATTGTTTTGGTAATTGGAGCATTTCATGCCGATATATACAACTTGTCCATTATTTTGTATGATGTTCATGGTCGAACCATTATCCATTAATATCATCCTTACTGTTGCTAATGTCGATGCTTACTTAATTGATTCTCGCGCATTATTGCTCTGTATAAGTATAATTGTTGTCTATACTGGCTAGTTGATTGTGATTTTGGGATATTTCTAGCATGACAGTCCTCATATTCCTACTAAGGGAATTGGTACACTGTTCTATTTATGGTAAGCATATATATTCGACAGTCGGTAAAAATTTGACTGATTTTACATATTTTTATTTGACTAATATTATTTGACGGATCTTGACTTAATTAAGTTGGGAATAAATTCTTACTTGTGATATTATGGTAAGTATATATAAGTTATTTGTGAATATTTTCTTCCCTTATATGATTTTACATTGCATTAATTGATTATCCTTAATTGCTTATTTGTTTGTCTTAAATAATTTGAAGTAGATTCTTACTTGGGTTATTTTGGGTAAAATTGTATTTGATTAAGGTAAAAATTTTGTGCTGATTTTACTCTCCCTTTGTTAAGGAAAATAGTATCCCCATTAATGGCCCCCCCTCTTAAAATTATTTCCTTCCATATTGTTGTGCCCCCTCCTCTAGTATATAAACTTTGCTCCTAATTCTTTATTTGGACACGGATTAGTAATAAGAAAAATACTCTTAACACTTTTAGAAAATATTACTCTCTACTTAAAAGAAAGAATTTCGGTGAATTCTCGGAATTGCTTTTGCTGTGTTCGGGTCGATTCTTGGAGTTTATTCGTCTTCTTTGTTGATAAATAATATTCTGCATAATTGGTTAGTTCCCCTTTGTTAAGTTAAATCTCATCTTGCATTTTTACTTTGAATATTGTTGAATGTTGGAATGAATAAAAGGAAGCATCCGGGTTAGTTTTCATTTTCCCCTCTCTCTATGTGTGATAATGTCTATGGTTATTTTTTATTTGTTTTGAGTTCCTATGTGTGTTGCTTATACATATGAAAGTCATTTGTTGCTATGAATATTTGATGTTACGATTATTTTGCCATTATGTATATATATGTTACATCACCCCTTCTAGCAGGTTTTGAACTTAGAGTTCAAGATGTTGAAGAGTCGCCTAGAAGAAAATTTCGGACAGAGCTATTATGTTTATTTTAATATTGTATATTTTATTCATTTGTTCTTTATTTTGGCTTGTAATATTGTGTATAACTCTAATACTATCTCTATATAAAATAATTTGGGGATCGGTTAAGGGGGGAGGGGTTTACGTGCTACTTATTTATGTTAGGAAGCATGCCTATAGGATTGTTGATCGTTTGATAGTTCATATTTAATAACCTCGCTTAGATCTAACTAAAATAAAAATAAAACTACTATTGCCCTTAATCATCTAGGTTTTAACCCAAAATAATTAATCATCTATTTTAGCTTTGTCTAATTATGCTTAAAATCCATCACGCGTTCAAATGATTTAACTGCCCATTGTAACTTGTTTATGTGATTTGCATATCCACCTAACAATGAATAAGATATGCTCCCTACTTTAGCTGGCCAACTATCAACCCCGTTATATAATAAATGATTAACAATGCTATTTTAATAACTTGTTTGTATCAGATTTGCTTCCACTATTTGTAGATATCATGCTCACCGTGTTTAATTAAATTTTCAGCATATTGATGGAATAGAAATTCGTGCATATAGGCTTAAATTTTAGCTTTACATAGAAAGCATGCTTATAGGATCTAACGAAAGTTTGATATGTCAATTAGTATGTTGCGTTTAACCATGTGCGTTAATTAATTCATTTGATTAATCAAGTTGTAACATTGCTTTCGCACGTAATTTAGTAATTTGGTCTTAATATTTTCAGTCTGTCAATCAGCCACTTTAAGTAGCCAATAATAATTTGTTTACAAATCAGTGGTAAATAATTTCAGCATGTTCACACTTAGAAAAACCATGCCTATAGGACTCAAATAATAAAATCAAATGCTATTTAATCAGATTAAATAATTTTTGGTATGTTAAATATCTGAA
>JAJONR010002609.1:0-71707 GCA_029582245.1 Solanum etuberosum | reverse complement strand
GGCATTGGCACCAATATCACACAATTGTTCAAAGTAATTGTGTGATCACACAATTGTTCAAAGTAATCACACAATTGTTCAAAGTAATCTCAACACACCAGGCATTGGCACCAATATCACACAATTGTTCAAAGTAATTGTGTGATCACACAATTGTTCAAAGTAATCACACAATTGTTCAAAGTAATCTCAACACACCAGGCATTGGCACCAATATCACACAATTGTTCAAAGTAATTGTGTGATCACACAATTGTTCAAAGTAATCACACAATTGTTCAAAGTAATCTCAACACACCAGGCATTGGCACCAATATCACACAATTGTTCAAAGTAATTGTGTGATCACACAATTGTTCAAAGTAATCACACAATTGTTCAAAGTAATCTCAACACACCAGGCATTGGCACCAATATCACACAATTGTTCAAAGTAATTGTGTGATCACACAATTGTTCAAAGTAATCACACAATTGTTCAAAGTAATCTCAACACACCAGGCATTGGCACCAATATCAAACAAGACTCCACACATTTGCTAGTGTGCAATGTTCATCACAAGAGGCTCATTCAATAATCGGCTAGTCACAATGAGATGCTAAAAGTTCACACATTGTTTATGCAACTTCATTAGCCTCATTGTAGCCGCACATTTATTTCATTCAATTAAAAGAACTATTCAAGTAATCAGTATTGATCATAATCGATACTCAAATTTGCACATGAACAGCCACAAGCCACAATCAAAAACAATAGGGGTTACACAAAATTTTAAAATAGGTTAAAACCATTTCCATTCAAAACAAGGAGCCACAAGCTCAACCATCCATAAGATAACAATCAAAACACATATATAGCTCAAAATACCCAAAATTGACAAATAAAACACAATCACAAGAGGTAGGTATGGAAATACCTCACCCCAGCCATAAAAGAAAAGCAGTTGTCCTCAAATTCAACTAAAAACACAAAAATCGCAAAAACAATAGAGAGGGAGGTAAAGAATGATCAAGTCTACAGTCACTCCATTGTCGGGGCTTCAGTGCCCGGGGTCACACTCTGGGGTTGGGCATCAGTAAGACTAAATAAGCAATCAACCACATCAAACACGATTTAAGCACAGACCCAACACAAAACAACACAATTTATCGAATGCATTCGAGTTCAACCACTAATAAAGAGTTCAGGGTTTGGAAAACCAACCTGAATACCGAATTTAGAATTTGATAAGCTAGGCGGCGGTAATGCAATCCAAATCTAAACACGAGATCAAGAGCACAAAGCAAGTAAAATAGCAAAAATATGGGAAATCAAAAGTGTGAGTGTGAGTGTACGGGGTTAGAAATTGGAGAATATGAAAGATTTTGAAATTTTAAACCATTTGGCCTTTTAAAACCTTTCAGTTCGCGGCACTTTCGGCGGTGTAAGTCATCCACGCAGAACCACTCGACAATGCGCTGAGTGGTATCTTACCTCGCCGAGGTTTACAGGACTCCCAGTTATCTTGGGTGTCCAAACGGCAGACAAAATCAAGCTCACCGACATGTTCGGTGAGTCACCGATTAATTAATTAGCCCACCGAGTTTTACTGACCTCCACCTAAAGTTTTGTTGGTCCAATGGCGGTCCAAGTTGGGCTCGCCGACCTCTTCGGTGAGACGCCGACTGGACTCTATGGCTCGCCAAACTGCACATTCTCAAACACACTCTACTTTTCAACCTACACAATCAACATCCATTACTCAAAATCAAACTTAAAGCATTAAAAACTTGGGTTGCCTCCCAAGAAGCACCTTATTTAACGTCGTAGCACGAAGGAGATACCAATTCAAGATACATTTTTGGGATTGGCAATTGCATTATTTCTGTTGACGCTCATCTCCTCCTCTGTTTTACACCAACAACACAAAACCAAAAATAAAAATAAGTAGATTCAACTATGACTACAAAGATCACAATTCAACTTCAATAAAAGAATTTCAAACAACACCACTCCCCGGCAGCGGCGCCATTTTTTATTAACATTTCAAGCACACCTCATCCAATTCTAGGTGCAAACGATCGTTAAGCAGTATAAACCTAACAATTGAGTTGGGGTCGAATCCCACAAGGAGTGGTACGTGTTCAAATTCAACTATGAAGTACAAATGTGATCTAACTAGCTATAGGAATAGATATTATCGGAAAAGGACACATTACAAATCAAGGGGTGACACAAATGTTAAATGAGGGTTTTGGTTTTGATTATCAACTACAAATAGCAGTCACAAACAATAAGAATTAACAATAATGAGACGGATTCTTGGGATGTGATCGATTATAGGCAATATAGACATATGGGTAATTGCAACTATTAGTAAATAGCTAGATATTAGTGAGTAGGCTAGGCTATAGGGGAGGTAAATTTTCTCTCGAATAATTTACCCCTATTCAACTGATTTCTCTCGAACATCAACAAGCATGTAAAATAAGAGCAGACCACACCTTAATCCATTCACTCTCTCGAGCTAAATGTGTGGAATTGGGTTTAGGATTCACTCTCTCGAGCTGAACCCAAATCAACCCAATACCCACAAACCATTAATCTAAAACCTTAGTTCTAAAACCTCTCTCTCGAGCAAGCCAAGAACTCTAAAATAGAACTGCATTTGCAACTACAATTCATAAATTAAACCAAAGTTAATGATTAAACCCACTTTTAAATAGCATTTAAACTAAAAATTAGCAATACCCACACACTAATTCAGCCCATAATCACACAATCACACCCCAAGAGTTGGGGTTTTAACCGAACATCATAAAAAGATAAAAATCATTACCGAATTGATTAGCCATCAACTAGGTAAGAGGAATTCAAGCTTTACAATACTCCAATTCGAATAAAATTTGAAACTCACTTGCTAAATCTCCAAATTGAGTCTCAAAACCTTCTAAGTCTACTTAGAAACTTCAGTGAAAATTGTTCTACACTAAGATGGATTAAAAATTCAATCCTAAATTAATGTTAAACATGTAATTAATACTCATCGAAAATAAGCCATGAAGGGCCACTCGGCGAAGTAAGTTGGCTCACCGAACCACTCAGCGAGCTGCCCTTCGACCTTTTCCATCGCCTTTTCGCCATAACATTCAGCATCCTCGAGGTCTGTAACTTTGGGCGTTCTATCTTTGCTTCACGGAACGACTCGGCAATTCACCGACTTCTCCTTTTCGTCGCCGACTTGGTCTCTTCCTTCAAGGCTTGGCACACTAGAACTTTAGACTGTGAGATTAGCCACTCGGCAACACGCTGAGTGCTCTTGGCGATCTTCATGCTCGCCCTTCTTCATTTCTTCAGCTTATTTTGTTCCTTTTTGCCTCTTAGTGTCCTTGCTTTGCTCCTCAATCTATATACCTGAAAATCAAGGCATTAACATCAGTTTATAGCATAAATTAGGTATTTGAGGACACTAAATCTATCAAAACAAAGCCCTAAATGAGTCCAAATCTTGGACTCATCAATCGGATATTGTGCACCTCAACCAATGCAAACTACATAAGTTGAGGGTGTCTATGAAAAAGGAAACCGAAATAAAAAGGGTATGAAAAAAAGTTTTGTGTAGAAAAAAGAAAAAGATGTGACTGAAGTCAAAAGAAGCAAAAAGATGAATGACAAAAGTGATGAAAGAAAGAAAGAAAGAAAGATGAAGTAAAAGAAAAACAAAAAGTGAAAAATAAGAGCGATAAAGCCAAAAGTCACATCTGTGTGGAAGAGAGTCAAGGGAAAGAGCAGAAAATGAAAAGGTGTCAAGACTTGGTTGAGAAAAGAGGTAAAAAGCCAATGTAATGTGAAGGAGGGCATAAAAGTCACTAAAAAGTACCCAAATGTATCCTACCTGACCTTGAGCCTACGTTACAACCTAAGAAAGTCCTATAGTGATCCTAATGACTAGTTTGGACAGTCTATGCAGTGACAATAAGGGCAAGCCAATGGTATTGAGCACTAACTGTACTTGAAATCACTTCTGAGCGTGAGTGTTGAATGAATCCTTAAACTTGAAATTCATATCTATTGTGATAAAAAAAGAGTTATGTTGAAGTGAGGGCACTAGTCACATTGTTGGAGAGTTGGTACCTTGGGGATTGTGAAGAGTGTATGTTGTTATGTCTATTGGTCGATCTATGTCATGTTTTGATCCGCATGAGTTAGCTTGTTGAGTCTAAAAGAGAAGATTTGCAATAAGTGATAGAATTGATTGAGAAAGCCATGTGATTGCTTGAGTTTGTATGATTGCTTCTACATAAGTGTCGTTTAGAGTTTTAGTGTGTCGCTTGAGGACAAACAACAAGTTTAAGTTGAGGGTGTTGATATACCGTGAGTTTACGGTATTTTTTATGCATTTCACTTAACGTTTGTGTGTGTCTTGTCCTAGTTTGTTATTAGAAATAATGTTTTGTGTGTAATTCTTGCAGGAAATAGGCTTGGATGCGGTTGATGAAGATGCGAGCTAAAAAGTACAGAAGTAGCCACCGACGGAGCCAACCACGGACCGTAGGTCCAGTGACGGGCCGTGGATGGGCAGTCGTAGGTCCTGGTCTAGAAGTTGAGTTTCAGTACTCAAACCACGGACTGACAGGGCAGACCGTAGTCCAATTTCACGGACCATAGGTGGGAAAGCGTAGGTGGAAGATCAAAGAAGTCTGACCAAGTGTGGAACCACAGAGGCATTAACGGACCGTCGGTCGACCCAAGGGCCGTCCTGCACATCTGTCATTGG
Organism: Solanum etuberosum; assembly: GCA_029582245.1. NCBI lineage: Eukaryota > Viridiplantae > Streptophyta > Magnoliopsida > Solanales > Solanaceae > Solanum > Solanum etuberosum. The sequence continues at coordinate 66,950 of JAJONR010002609.1, read as the reverse complement.
AGATCAGGGAGTTGAAGTTCCAGTACCTGATTTTATTTTCCAAGTGTTGGACCACGGAGGGTGACCTATAGACCATAGGTTGACCCACGGTCCGTAGGTCGACGCGTCAACAGAAACCGTGTCTGAGCAGTTTTATTTCCTTATTTTGTTTGCTACTTAGGTTGGGAATTTTTTTCTATAAATAGGAGTTGTAATCCTTGTTTTTGGGGGTTAGACATTATTGTAAACTTCTAGTTTTTGTTCTTTGGGAATTAAGTTGCAAAATTTTAGCAATTCAATTTCCGAGTTTCGTTTTATACAATTTTCACTTTGAATTTCAATTCAAGATTTTGGGTTTCATCTATTCTAATTGTAAGTTCATGAATTCTTTCAATTTAATTATGAATTGTGAACTCTCAAACATGAGTAGCTAAATCCACAACTAGGGTTGTGGGAACCATGAGCAATTAACAAAGTATGAATAATAACTAAGTAATTCTTGAATAGTGTTTATGCATGTATTGTTAATCCTTTCGTTTAGAACTCTTTTTAACTGTTGCAAACATTAGAACTCGCCTCATTCCTACTTTCCGGACCAACGAGGTAATGAATGAGAAAAGGATTAAACAACAGAGATTTAGTGGATGCTATCTAATAATCTGATGTCAACTGGAGTGAGGGTGAAAACTAAACTACACTGATATGATGACTAATCTGAGGTAAAGGTAAGGGTTAGTAAAGCATACACCCGTAGACGGACCAAGTTGCGTGGTGAAATTCCCTACTTGGAGGACCAATCACTTAGGGATACCTAACTTATCAACTTTGCATGTCAAACACTAGGAAATGATTACTATTATTAGGATTACTGCGTTAAGTGCTTCTGGGGAACACATATGCCCTAGTTTCTTTCTTATATTGATAACTCAAAGTTTGAATCTTGTTTACTTGTTATTTAATCAACATTCTGTTAATTTAGTTACAAAATACCCCCTGTTTTCTTTTCTCGGAAATAATTTGACTAAACGAAGATAATTGTTGGTTAAGCTTAAGTCTAGACCATATTCCTCATGGGATCCATCCCAACCTACAAGTTGGGTTCTTTATTTGACAACGATCACTTATACTTCTTTATGTAGGTGTAATTTGAGCGTACCACCAATCAGGGCTAAAAATCACCGGGGTAGAGATTAACTTTTCTTTCAAATACTTAAAGGCTACCATACATGCGTCGTCAAAGCTGAATTGCACCTCGTTATCCAAAAGATTGCACAATGGGTGTGGAATTTTTAAGAAGTCTTTGACGAATCTCCGGTAGAAACCAGCATGCCCAAAGAAACTACGAATATCCTTTACCGAGATTTGATGGGGTAGCTTCTCAATTACCTCAATCTTGGCCTTGTCGACCTCCAACCCCTTTTGTGATACCTTGTGACCCAAAACTATACCTTCCCTAACCATGAAGTGACATTTCTCCCAATTCAAGACTAAATTGGTTTCCACCATTCTTTGAAGAACCTGCCCAAGGTGTGCCAAACATGTTTCAAAAGAATCGCCCACAACTGGGAAGTTATCCATGAAGACTTCGATTGAATTTTCTACCATATCAGCAAAACTAGAAAACATGCAACGTTGAAATGTCGCCGGGGCATTACACAACCCGAAAGGCATCTTTTTGAAAGCGAAAGTTCCATAGGGAAAAGTGAAAGTGGTTTTCTCTGGATCCTCCGGTGCTATAGAGATTTTGTTGTACCTGGAATAGCCATCCAAGAAACAATACCATCCGCGCTCCGAAAGTCGATGAAGCATTTGATCCATAAAAGGCATGGAGAAGTGATCTTTTTTCAGTCCAAGAACTTAACTTCCGATCATCCATGCATACCCTCCATACGGTTACCGGTCTCATAGAAACAAGTTCCCATTTCTTATTTGGGACCACCGTGATTCCACCGTTTTTGGGTACACATTGCACCGGGCTCACCCATTTACTGTCCGCAATAGGATAAATCACACCTACATCCAACCACTTGATTATCTCCTTTTTTACCACCTCTTGCATTGATGGGTTCAATCTCCTTTGATGTTCGACACTCGGTTTGCACTCACTATCAAGTTGATTCTTGTGAGTGCAAATGCCGGGTGAAATACCCACAATGTCAGCGATAGTCCACCCTATAGCTTTGATGTACTTTCTCAACACCTCAAGAAGCAATTTTACTTGCCACTCAAGCAAGTCGGCTGTAATGATAACGGGTAAGGTGTTATTTGCCCCCAAGAATGCATATCAAAGATGAGTGGGGAGCACTTTCAACTCAAGCTTTGGTGGTTCCTCCGTGGATGGTTTGGCGGGAGGATTTTCTCGATTCTTTAGATCAATGTCGAGCTTCAATGATTCCTTGAGTATTCACCTAATCCCTATAGAGCAGCTACCACTTCACAATACCCTTGAACTTTGGTCTCATCGTAATTCGAAAGAACAGCCTCAAGAGGTTCACTCATACAGATCAAGTGGCTCACACTGGCCACCGCTTCATCAATTATATCAATTGTTGAAACCACATGAATATCACTCGGGTGTTTTATTAATTTGCACAAATTAAAGGTGACCTCATCTTCGTTAACTCGGAACTTCAATTCTCCATTTTCAATATCCACTAGCGCTCTCCCGGTTGCTAAAAATGGTCTTCCCAATATAATGGGAATTTTAGCATAAATCTCACAGTCAAGAATGACAAAATCAGCCAGAAAGATAAATCGATCAACCTTCACCAATATGTCATAAAGTATCCCAACGGGGTGTTCGATTGACCTGTCCGCCATAAGAAGTTGCATTGTTGTGGATTTTGGTTCACCCAACCCAAGTTGTTTAAAGATTGCATAGGGCATCAAATTTATACTTGCCCCCAAGTCACACAAGGATTTATCAAATTGAAGCATACCAATGGTGCGTGATATCATGAATGCCCCCGGATCTTCCATTTTTGTAATTATCTCACTAGTCATAATGGCACTACAATTGTGAGACACTTCGATTGTTTCGAAATCCATGTTCCTCTTCTTAGTGACCAGCTCCTTCATGAATTTAGCATACCCCGGCATCTCCAATAATGGTTCCACTAAAGGAAGGTTGATAGAAAGTGTCTTAAACACGGATAGGAACTTCTTGAATTCTTCATCCTCATTTTTCTTTTTGAGACTTTGAAGAAATGGAAGAGTTATCTTGGGAAGAGGTTGCACTATCTTTGGAATTGAAATTGCATGTTCTTTAGCTTTTTTGCAACTCTTTGATGGGGCTCTACTTATGACTTTCCTTCTTTTCTTTGAGTATCTGACTTTCCGGTGCTTGAATGGGCTTCTCTTCCTCATCAATATATTTCTCTTCTTCATGAGTTTTCACCCCATCATTACCTTTCGCATTACCAACCGCTATCTTTCCACTTCGAGTCACCACCGCTAAATATTTTTCATGATCAGCCCTCAAAATTGTTGTGCATTCAGCTTCATCCCTTTCAAATTCCAAGGGTTCTAGATTTGCCGAAAGTTGACTCAGCTGATCCTCAAGTTTCTTGATTGCATTTGTGTGAGAATTTACTCTATTATTCAACGACGAGAAATCATCTTTCATCTCCTTAAGCATGTCATCGGATCCTTTAACCTTATCTAGGATACGCGTAAACAAATCATCCACTCGTAAGCTACCCGAACTACCCTTTGATCATGGGCTGTCACTTGACTGTGTGTGGTCCTTTTCATGACTCCCTTCTCTCCTCCATGGATCATTTTGTTCAGTCCATTCTTGATAGTAACGTCTCTGCTCTTCTTCCTTATGCGAGTTCCAAACTTGATTCCCATCCGTCTTTAAGTAGCACGAGTGAGAACCCTCCTCATTCCGACCTTGATTCCCACCCTGCTTTAAGTAGCACGGGTGAGAACCCTCCTTAACTCTAAACACTCTTCTGACTCCTTTCGTTTCACCTACCTTTTCTAACACTTGCTTTTGTAACATCTCCATTTAGGACATCATTTTGTTAATGTTCTCATCCCTTTCTTTTTCCTTCTCAAGTTGCTCTTTCGTCATTCTAAAACTAAAGGGGGAAACTTGGTCCTCTTGAGTGTACCATGCCTGATTCATCTTTGTCATTTCATCAAGGAGGGATGAGGCTACCTCAAATGGTTGAAGCATTATTCCTCCTCGGGCCATCTGGTCGGCTACTCCTTTGTTCACTAAGTCTAAACTTCTGTAGAAATATTGAAGTATCACATCACTCGGAAGCCCATGAGTAGGACATTGTATTAGCAACTTTCGATATCTCAGCAAAGTCTCATGAATTCGTTCCCGTTCTACTCTCTTAAAGTTTTGGATGTTGTCACGCAATTTCACCATCTTTGAAGGTGGAAAGAACCTTACGTAGAATGCATCGGTTAACTCCTCCCATGAAAAAATGCAATCCCTTGGTAGCTTTGCTAACCACTTGGTTGCATCTCCCATTAAAGAGAACGGGAACAACCGGACCCTAATTGATCCTTGTGCAACATCCTTGAGTGAGAACGGGCTGCACACTTCCACAAAATTACGAATATGATCATGGGGATTATCATGCTCTAGTCCCCCAAATATGCCTTTGGCTTGTAGAAGGTGCAGCATTGTATTTGTCACATGAAATTCATCATGATTCACAGTCAGAGGTATGTGACTAGCACCTTCACCCCCCAATAGATCTTCGTTGGCGTGAAAGAAATTAGCACCATCACCTTTTTGACAAGGTTGGTTCACGGTTCTTTCATTTGCACTCATCCCTTCACCTGATCACAAATAGCTCACAACAAACGGTAAGTTGATTCAACTACAACACAAAGAAATCACAATTCAAATTCAATAATAGATTTCTAAACAACACCACTCCCCGGCAGCGACGCCATTTTGATTAACATTTCAAATACACCTCATCCGATTCTAGGTGTAAATGATCGTTAATTAGTATAAAACCCAACGAAGAGTTGGAGTCGAACCCATAGGGAGTAGTATGTGTTTGAATTCAATTACAAAGTAGTAAATGTGATTTAATTAGTTGTAGGAATAGAAATTATTAGAATCACTTAAATAAGTCAAAAGGGTGACATGAATGTCAAGTGGGGGATTCTGAGATCAATGAGCAATCACAGCAATAACAAATAACAGGGGTAATCAAATGATTTAGAGGTACTTGGGGGATTGACGAATCAACTGCCAATTACGCTAAATGGGTGTTAGCTAAATACTAAAAGTTACTAAATCTTCACGAGTAGAATGGACTCTAGTTGAGGTAGCTTTCTCTCAAACAGCTACCACGTTTCAATTGAATTCTTTCGCACTTCAATAGACTAACATGAGAACCAGCCCACAACCTCACTCCATCTACTCTCTCGAGCTAGATAGGTAGAACGAGACTTAGTATTCACTCTCTCGAGCTGAACCCACAATAGCATAATTACTACGAGTGTTAATTTATAGCCTTGGGTTTAAACTTCTCTTTCAAGCAAGCATAAAAAACTAGAAACAGTGAAATAAACATTCACTACAGCAAAATAACAGCAGCAATAAATGAGACCCACTTTCAATTAGCAAAACAATCAATAATTTCTAACACCCATCAGCTAAATTAAGCAATTAATCACATGGTCAAACCCCCAAGAATGGGGTTTTAGCTAGTCATCACAAAAAGTGAAAATTCAATACCTACTACATGCTACATAGCTGGGTATTGATTTCTAAGACTTTAAAATGAATAAACTTCACTTTAATTACAAAATCCAACTTGAAAATTTACTTGAAAGCTTGAAATCTGAGTAAGAACAGTATTTTTTTGTTCTGGGTATGAGTTTCCCAATGTTTGGATCCATTCTCTCTCTTGAAAATATCAATTTATACTGATCCAAAGTTTGTCTTTTTGGGGAAAATCGGCGCTGAAAGTCGGGCTTCGCCGACTAGTCAGCGACTCGCCAAACGCCCCTGTCCGTCGCTCTCAAATTTCATGTTTTCATCCAATTATGCATTGTAACTTTAGGCGATCTAAGGCATGGTCGCCGATTGATTCTGTGATTCGTGCTTCACTCCTTTGTATCGCCGATCTACTTGCATCTTCATAGCGCATTCTATATTTTCAACGGTCTAACCTTCCTTCACCGATCCAATCGGCGCTTCGCCGATAGGGTTTGTGCCTCGCCTAATTTCTCTCATCCTCGAGGTTGGCATGCTGTAACTTTGGGTGGAGTGATGAGTCACTCGGCAATTCACCGAGTTGTCTTGGCGATCACCAGGATCGCTTTTTGTTCACTTCTTCAGCTTTTTGGCTCCCTTTTACCCGGTCATGTCCTTCCCTTGCTCCTTAGCCTTCATAGCTGCAAATTGATATTTTAACATCAGTTTAGAGCATAAATTATGTATTTGAGGACACTTATCCTATCAAATCAAATCCCTAAATGAGTCGAAATTTCGGACTCATCAACGGGTAGATAAGCATATGGGTGGACTGCATTTATGTTAGGAAACTTGTTAATGTTTCTTATGTCGGGTTTTTCTATGCAAAATAGGCATTGGGCTGAACATTTCTTATTAAAAAATAAAGGTCTCAGACTAGGAAGTGTTTATCCTTGGATAAAATACAAAATAACATCTCAGACTAGGAAGTATTTATCCTAGGAGAAAATAAAAAAATAACGGTTTCAGACTAGGAATTGTTTATCCTTAGAGAAAATAAAAAAAAACGGTCTCAGATTAGGAATTATTTATCCTAGGAGAAAATAAAGTAAAAAATAATAATTTGTGCAATCATAAACAGAAAAATGATGATAGGTTTTAATTGTAACTTTGTTATCCCATTTGGACCTGTAAAACAATGTTGATTTCAGCAAGAAAGCCCCCTGTTTCCAAAAAAAAAAAAAAAATTGTGAGTTTTAATTGGTGGTCGATTTGTGGCGTTGGCTTTGAAGATGGTTGCTCCTGTTATTGCGATGTTGAACCATATCAGCTTGGGCAGACAATTTATGTTTTCTTGTCAACCCATCTTGATAATCGTTAAGACATTTCTAGAACTTCAAACTTCACATTTGTTATATTGTTTTCACCCTCCAACAATCATTGTATTGAATCCATATAAATTCTCAAAATTTGTCAATTGTTGACAAGTTACTATGCATATCACTATTTCTTGAATCATGTCACATTTGATGTGCTGATCAAACTTCGCTTTGTACAATTGAAGAGATGGTAGAAATTTTGAAATCATTTTCTGCTTGTCTTAATGAGTACTAACTCAAGACCGAATTGAGCGACACAAAATAATAAGATATTTGACCCTTTTGAGAAAAAATAAATAAATGAACTCTGTTGATAGTGGTGGTCAATTCTAATGATCATGACATGCATTTTGGATTAAATGGTTTGATCTGTCCAATCATTCTAAACTTCATCTTTGTCAAACTTTCAACTTTTGAAGTTATAGTTCTATAATCCAATTATTGCACTACATTCATGACTCGCATTTGACTTGTGGTACCTCGAAAGGTTTTAACAAGCCTCTCTTTTTTATTATCTCCCACTCACTATCGCCTTACGGTGCCCTGAGGGTTTTCACCAATCAGACTCTCTCATTTTCACTTTCTCTCAACTCAAATGATTTCTTATAGTGCTAGCGAGGATTTTTATAGATAAGATTCCCTCATTTTTCACTCCTTATGAGAGTGACATGACATTTTCCTTATTTGATAATCAACACTGAAAGCTTGCTTGACGTGTCATTGCTAAAAATTGATCAGAAGGTCTTTATTTGGGTTGTAACGTGGCTTTTTGATAGGGTTACAAAGAAAGGATCGGCATGAAAGCTCAAAGATAATACGGTAACAGGGCTAAGATTTACAACTTTTGGAATCAACTCTTTTTGCAAAAATAAAATAAAATAATAATAATAATAAATATTATTATTTTTATTATTATTTTACCTCAGTTTTTGTGATGAGGACTTTCTAAAAAAGTTTTTCTTGGTTAGACCGAACCTTAAAATAAGGCTGCCTACGTATCTTGTCATACCAAGAATCAGGTCAAACGTAGTTCAGGAAGCTTGTTCTATTGTTGTTATTGATTTATTTATTTTCAACTTCTTCTTTTTTCTTGACTCTTTTTTGGTGAATTTTTTTCTTTTTTGAATTTGTGACTCTTTTTTTTACTGTATTTTGATTCCAAAAGAGCCGTATGAAATAAAATAAAATTAAGGCTCAAAAGGGGTAGCAAAGGATTACACGGTGTTTGAATAATAGAATGAAAAGTCTTCATCATATAAATTATTTAAAATGTCAAATACAAGCATGCCCTTTAAGATGTGAAGTGAAAATCATACAATATCTTTTTGCAATGTATGCATTGATGGGTATGTATATCATTTTTGTTCCATATTTGTCAGCTTGAAATCTCCATTTGAGTAATACCTTCTTGACAACAAATGACATATGTCAATTTAAATAAAATTTATCCTTTTAACGATTTTCGATACTAAAGGACGTATCAAGGTGTTTAAGTCCTTTATTCATTTCCTCGAATTTATTTCTTTTTTACTTCTTTGGTGTATTCATTCCATGACTAGATATAATCTTAAGATCTGACCAAATCCTCTTGCATATCATGTCACAAAAAATAAATTGAAAAGAGATGCATATATGGAAAACAAAATAGAACAGTTCAAAGTGACACAGAACAAAGATTATATTAAGATAAAAAAGAGTTGATGACAAGACAACAAACTAAATTTAGATTACAACCCTATAATAACCCAAACTACGACAAGACTCAACCAATAGACACATAAGCAAAATGATAGAAGGGTCTAACTTACTAAAATAAAATAAAAATAAAAAATTGAAATGCATAGCAGAAATGATGACAAAATAAACTATCCATACACTCTTTTCGAGAGAAAATAAGAGTGTTTCCCAATCACCAAGATTGACTTCTTAGCCACTACTTTGCACGTTAGCCTTCATGAAAGCTCCACCAATTTCAATTGTCTTTTCTTGAGAATTGAGAGAATTGTCATATTCTTTGTCATCACATATCATCTCGATAAAGTGTACATCATTAGGTGTCGGTAGAGGATTTTGAGTAATATTTGGGGTTATCATTTTGGACCACAATCATCTTTGATTGAATCATCTTTTCCGCCTCCTTTTTCAAAGTTCGACAATCTTCAGTATTGTGCCTGGGGGATCAGAATGGTATGCACATCGCGCTACAGGATTGAAACCTTTTGAACGTGGATCAGCATAATTTTGAGAAATCGGCTCTATCATATTCAAACGTTTCAATTTCTCAAATAAACTTGTGTAAGACTCTCCAATTGGTGTGAAATTGTTCATAGGTCTTTGACCTCCTTCAAATCCCTGTCCTGGATGGGGATTATAAGGTGCTCGAAAATTTTGAAAAGAAGGACGAATATTTTGATTTGTTGGCGCTCGCCATTGAGGATAGTTTGGTGGATGTGCACATGGTTGTGCACTATAGAATGCATATCGAGGTGGGACAATAGAGTAATGTGTGTCTTTCATGGGGAGACAGTGATGGAATTGTGATGGTGCATATTGATAAAGTGGACCCCTTGGACTTTTTTGTGTGTGTCTGACACAATATTTGCTACATCCTCCTTCATTTTTTCCCCCAAGATTTCCCAATACATTTTTAATAACTTGTGTTGTGGATATCAAAGCAGCTTGAATTACAATCTTCCAGATTTAATGCCATTTTCCACCATCTCTCCGATATTAATAACTTTGGCAAATGTTTTTCCAACAACGGAAAGTAAATAATGAAAGTAGTTGGGTTCTTGCGCTTGGAGAAAAATATCAACCATTTCAGACCCTTTCATTGGTTGCTTAACTCTAGTAGCTTGCTCCCTCCACCTAATAGCATATTCACGAAAATTTTCAATGGTCTTTTTCCTCATGTTGACAAGTGAAGTACGATCTGCCACTATGTCAATGTTATATTGAAACCGTTGAAAAAAATAGCGAGCCAAATCATTCCATGTATGTCATTTAGAAGTATCTTGATCTATGAAGCATTCTGAGGCAATTCTCGTCAAACTTTCCCCAAAATAACCCATGAGCAATTCTTCTTTACTTCCAGCTCCTCTTAGTTGATTACAATATCTCTTTAAATGAGCTACAGGATCTCCATGGCCATCATATTTCTAAAACTTTGGAGTTTTAAAACCGACAGAAAAATGGACGTGGGGAAACATGCACAAATCACTAAATGAGATGCTTTTGTGACCTCCTAATCCCTGCATATCTCTTACACTTTATTCCAAACTCTTTATTTTTCTAGCCATTTCTTCATGTTCCTCATTCTTAACGGTTTTCTCAACTTCAATAGGGGAACTATAATGATTAGTGTGGGGGTAAGAGATGATTTAACGTTTCAAGCACACCTCTTCAAATTCTAGGTGAAAATGATCGTTAGTCAGTACAAAACCCAACGAAGAGTTGTGGTCGAACCCACAAGGAGTGGTACGTGTCTAAAATTCAGTTATGAGGTACAAACATGTTCTAATCGGTTATAGTATTGAAAATTATCAAAATCATACAAATAAATCTAAAGTGGTGACAACGAATGTCAGATGGGGGTTTGGATTTGCAGTGAACAGCTGAAAAAACAATGAAAACAAGGGAAAATAATAATAGATAGAGGAATTCTTGGGATGTGATCGTTTACAAGCTAATTATGCTATATGGGTAATTTAAATATAACAATGGATTGTTGAAACACTGTAGGTAGGCTAGGCTTTAAGTGTAATAGTTTTTTCTCGAACAACTATTAAGGTTCAGGTGATTTCTTTCGAACATCAACAAGCTTAATAAGGTAATCAGCCCATAACCTTAATAAATCCACTCTCTCGAGCTAGATGGGCAGGATTGGATTCAAGATTCACTCTCTCGAGCTGAACCCATGATGACCCAATACCCATAAATCATTAATCAAAAGCTTTGGTTCCGAAACCCCTTTCTCAAGCAAGCTAAGAACTCAAAAGTAGAATTGCATTTGCAACTACAATTCATAGATTAAAACTCAGGTAATGATTAAACCCACATTAAAACAGCAATTTCATCATCAAACAATAATATCCATACGATAATTAGACAAATAAACACATGATCACACCCCAAGAATTGGGGTTTAAGCTACACATCATAAAAATAGAGAAACGATTACCAAATGCATTAGCCATGATTTGTGTAAGAGTCTCCAAGACTTTACAATGATTTCTAAGAATGAAATTCAAACACCCACTTTCCAAATCCTCCAAAATTATACAATTCCAACTCAAAAATTCAGAGAAAACTCTAAGTCTAGAATGGAAACTGTTCAGAACTGGGACTGGAATAATGAAATATGCTGAAAATTACATTTCAAATCCAATTTATAGTTTCCCAAAAAAATAGCCTGAAAAACCACTCGGCGGCTTAAGTTGCGCTACGCCGAGTAGGTCGGCGATCCGCCGAATGTCCTCTTCTATCGCCAAGTTGCATTGGCCTCAGGATCTCTAGTTCTGTAACTTTGGGTGATCCTAGTTGGTGTCGCGGAATTGATCGGTGATCCGCCGACTGCCCACTTCTGTCGCCAACTTTGATTTTCCCAACGCTGGCATGCTGGAACTTTGGGCGAGCTAGAAAAGCCATTCAGCGGTGCGCCGAGTAGTCTTGGCGATCGCCAGGACTTCTTTTTCTTTACTTCTTCAGCTCTTTAGTTCCTTTTTTTGTCTGGTCATGTCCCTGCTTTGCTCTTTAACCTTCATAGCTGTAAATCAACATTTTAACATTAGTTTAGAGTATCAAATAGGCATTTGAGGACACATAAGCTATCAAAACAAAGCCCAAATGAGTCGAAATCTCATACTCATCAACACCCCCAACTTAAAATTTTGCTTGTCCTCAAGTAAAATTCAATATCAGCAGTTCAATAAGGATGTCTACAAATAGTGCTGCATAAGACTCAACATAAATGCGCACAACAAGGTTCAAATTACCCATACAATGATCAATTGTGCATTGTGACTTACTATCATCAAGAGTACTCAGGCTCACAATGCTTGCTTCAAATGCAAGTTCAAGTTCAACAAAGGTATTCAAATGCCCTCACAACAAAAATGATTCCATATTCACACAACATTTCTCATCAATTTAAGGCCCCGGAATCACAGACAACTCTCACACTCACAAAGATGAACACATGTATGACTCCACCCATAGGCTTGCCCTTATTTTCCAATCAACATTCGTTTCAGCTCACTCAAGATCAAAAAGGTCTTTTTAAGGCTTGTAACGAGGCTGAGTGTAAATGTATAGTCATTTAGGCTTAGTGGCTTCTACCTTCATGAAGTATGTCCTGAACATCACTTTCCTCCTTTTCTTTAACATTTCAAACATGTTCAAACTCCACCCCATTATTCAACTCATCATGAATCACCGGATACCCCATTTTTCTTCATTCTTTTCACAAACTTTATTTCACAACTTTTTCTTTTTTCAGTCATTTTCTTGCTTCTTTTTCATTCTTTTTTCTCTTCTTTTTTTTTTTTCACAAGGATGGGTTCCATCTTTTTCACAACGATTCAAAATCAAAAAGGGAGGGGATTTTTCAAACTTCTTGACTTTCTTTCTCTTTCACCACACACTAAGTTGGCTATTCAAACAAACCATACTTAATGAAAGTTATGGGTGAAGGGATAAAGAGAGGTCATAATTGCTCAAGTTTCTTCCAAGAAAAGGCTAGGCTCAATGGGTGCAAAAATAAGGTTCATACATCTCACGAGGTTGGACACAAAGAGGTATATTGTCAAATTTGGCTCACTCTTAAAGATTCTTGACTAAGATCATTTCAATTATTCGCATCACTCAGTCAACCGGACCAACGGGGTAAGTTCTAGGTGTCCTCAAATGCAATGTTCAAGGTAATCTTACCACACAAGACATTGATACCAATATCAAACAAGACTTCACACTTTCTAGCTAGCGTGTAATGTTCATCACAAGAGACTCATTCGACAGCCGGCTAGTCACAATGAGATGCTAAAAGTTCACATATTGCCTATGTAACTTTGTTTGCCTCATCGCAGCCGCACATTCATTTTGTTCAATTAGGAGCACCATTCAAGTCATCGGTATTGACCGCAACTGAGACTCAAATTTACACAAGAACAACCACATTCACACACAAAAGAGGTGGCACAATTTTAAAATTTAGTTCAAAACCGTTTCAATCAAAACAATGGGCCACAAGCTAAAACATCCACAACACAATTCAACAACCAAAATACATATATCAAAACCAAAAAGGCCCAATATTCAAAAAATGGAAAAAAGAGATAGGTATGGAAATACCTCACCCACCCAACAATAAACAGTTGTCCTCAAATGCAACTATAACAAAAAAGGTGAATAAAAAGTAATAGAGAGTGAGGTAAAAATAATCCTGCCAGGCTAAGCCTAGGGTGAAGTCTGCATCTCATTCACTCCATTTGTCCGGGCATCAGTGCCCGGGGTCGCATCAACCTTGGCTCCACTGGAGCCCACCATCGATACATCTCTTAGAGAGGCTTGCACAACTGAATCTACCATGGCCTCTTCTAAATAGGACAGGCCCTCAAAAATAGCCTCCTCATGCACTCCAAGCTGATCCTCATCAGTCTCGGCCTCAGATTCCGCAGCAGCAACATCAGCCCTAGTCTCATCTCTGGTAGTAGCTGGAGGCACCTCATAACAGGCTGGAATGTCGGCGCTCGGGTCATCTGGGATCTCCACAGTCCCAAAGATTTGGGACAAATCACTGGACTTCAGCTGGTCCACATATTTCCTCAACTTTGTAATAGCAGCCTTCAAGGCCGTTACCTCCTCGGTAGCACCCTGTCCATAATCACATACCTCTATTCTCACCGTAATGGCATCAATCGAAGCCCTAAGAGGTGTTAGTGCAACAACAAGGGCTCTCTCTATCATCCCAGGAACAATGGCCTCTAGCCGAGAAGAACGCACATCAGCAGTCTGGGCTAAATGTCCCATTTTGTAAAGCATGGCCTGGGTGATCGGAGGCCTAGAAACACAAGTGCCAGCAGCAAATCTAGAGGGATGGGGAATAGTAGATGTATCCAGAGTCTCAGAAGAAGGAGGTACAGATGTACCTGAGGGCCCACTGGCCTGACTAGGCATGAATGCCTCTGTATTTATATTATCAACATCAACCTCCGGGGCAGTGTCTATCGGAGTTGCTCTCCTCCTTTCAGCCTCATCTTTCAGGTAATGAGCTTCAATACACCAGATGTCAGTAGAGGAGGTGGGTGTCACCTCTACATCCATCTTCTCATCTCATGGGACATGGGCCCTTCTGCATAGCTCAGTGATCAACACCGGGAATGGAAGTGAGGTCTGTCTCTTTCTGTCCCTCATGGCCATCTCCTGCTCAATCAGCATCTCTAGATTCAGCTTCTGGCGAGAAATAATAGAACCTAAACATGCTACCTTTGGATGTATAAAAATGGATTCATTTTGAGATGGCATAATCATGCTGCTGATGAACCCGAACCAGTACCGAGCTGCTACATTTAGATCCTTCTTTTCTATGGGCACACCTGCCTCTATCCACCTCGGGGTGGCATTAGATAATAAGGGTGCCAACCAGCTCTTCATATCCTCCAACGTCTTCCTCTGGATGAGCTCAATATAGTCGGGCACAAAGTCATAAGTGCATCCCAGAACATCATTGATATCGGAGCTGTCGCACTTCACCTTCTTGCCTCGGAATATGACGCAATCAATCGATTTGAACATACAGGCGTGTTTCTTCCACTTAGGGACCAGCTCAGCATATGCTACATAAAACTCCTGGACTCAATTGGGAATGTAAGGGCCCCGGGGTTTAGTGAAAATCTGAAATTTATGGAACTTGAGAGTGCTCCATATCTCTGGATACTCGTCCAGCACACCATCTGTCGACAATCTCTTCTCCCCAATAATAGTCCTTAATCCCTCAATCTTTAGTCTGTTAAGAGACCGGGAAGGAAGACCCTGTACTGGTGGCGCCGGGACTACAGTCTGAGCTGAAGCTGCAGTTGGGGCAGGAGTAGTCTGAGGTAACAGGATCCTAGACGGATCATGCATCTCCTTAGAGAAAATTTCTGCTCTCCGGGCCTGCAGTAGTTGGTCCTCTTCAGGCTCAGATATGGAAGCCTGAGAGTGCTCATCAGTGTCTGATGTAGTGACGTGAGTCTGATAGACCCCCTCACTGTCGGAGCTGTACTCCGGTGTCTCAACCATGGGCACCTTGCCCTTGCCTTTTCCTTTTCCTCCCTTTGTGGGGAGCTTTGCTGCTTCTGCTCTAGAGGCAGTTGCACCCTCATCAATAGTCACTCCATGTGCCCGCTTACGGGGTGGCATGTCTCGTCCGGATACTTAGGGTCTAGCCATGTATGTAAAACAATGAAGAAACACTTCGAACAATTTCCAGAAAATTGCAGAAAAAAGTTTGCAGAAAGACTCGCCGAACCGTTCGGCGAGTCGCCGAGTTACTTTGGGCAGCCAGATCGGGCTCGCCGAAAGTACCAGTGCAATAATTTTCAAAAATCAAGACAGGTCAGCGATGTTCAAGGTCATTCGGTGAATCGCCGACACCAATCAGCGAACTAGAAGTAGTCCGCCAAAAGTTACAGTGCATTTTAGGGATTAGAGGTGCAGAAAGGGCGATGAAAAAGGACTTTTGGCGAGTCGCCGAGTGAACTTGGTGAGCACATGCGTATCGCCAAAAGTTACAGACCAAAACCCAACAATTTGAAGAAATTAAGGAAGATCTAGGGGGACTTTGGCGGACCACCGAACGGTTTTGCGAGCTCGACCCAGCTCGCGAAACGGCCCAACATGCCAATTTTCAACCCCTATCTTCAAAATCAAGCCCGAAGCCCCCGAATTCAAAATTAAACCCAAACACTATTCAATTGAGGCTAGACCCATACTACCCATGTGCTTGAGGTACTCAGACTTCCCCCGATATGGCCAAGATTGGCCATTTGATGACTTTTGCCCTTAAGAATGACGTCAAACGCTCCATCATTAGGCAAATTATGTCATATAGCACAATTCGGGGTTACTTAGACTTCACCCCACTAGACCCAGTACAAAAACACCGCAACCCAACAATTAAGACTCGTTTTACAAGCAAGAACACAGGAATCGATCAATTTAAGGCAAATAGGCATCAATTTAAACAAAATACAGGCAATCCAAAACTTAAACACGATTATAATAAACTATCCAACACAAAGAAACAAAAAATTTACCTATTGTATTTGATTTTAACCACACAATTAGAGTACGGGGTTCGGAAAATGAACCTTAATGCTGAATTAAGAGTTGTATAGCAAGGCGGCAAAGTTCCACACTTTCGAGCAATGATTTCACACAATGAGCAGGTAAATACAAGAAAATAGGCAAGATCTAAATTTGGGTGAGAGGGTACTGGAGTTGAAAATAAGAGAAGATGAAGGATTTTGAAGTTTTTTAACCGTTTGGCCTTTAAATCCTTTCAGTTCGCGCTCCCTTCGGTAGAGTAGGTCGTCCTCACCAAACCACTCGGTGATGCACCTAGTGGTATTTTCCTCGCCGAGTTTTACAGGACTCCCAGCAATTTTGGTTGTTCAAACGGCGGAAAAAGTCAGGTCGCCGACATGTTCGATGAGTCTCCTACTGAGATTTTACCTCGCCGAGTTTGACAAAACTCTCATTCAAGCTAGGTGGTTCTAACGGCGGTCCAAGTTGGTGTTCGCCGACCTGTTCAGCGAATCGCCAACTGGACTTTTGCTTCGCCAATGTACCTATTTTCCAACAATTCAACTTTTTACCCTGCACAATCAACACCAGTTATTCAAAACTAAACTTAAAACATTAAAAACTTGGGTTGCCTCCCAAGAAGCGCCTTAGTTAACGTCGTGGCATGACGGAGATACCAAATCAAGCTTCATTTTTGGGGTTGGCCGTTGTGTCACTAGGCAAACCCCTTTTTTGTCTTGGATTCAATTGGGTCGATATTTTACCCATTTGTGTTTCCATCTGCTTAATAGAGTCTGAGTGAGAAGTCATCGTCTGATTGAGAGTTGAGGCATCCTCCTTCATCTCTTTCAACACTTTGTCTGACCCTTTAACTTTGTTGAGAATACGTGAGAGAATATCTTCTGTACCGACACCTTCTGAGTCCTTGGGCTTTTGACGCTCATGGGGTGGGACGTACATGTCTTTGTCACCCTCTCTCTCCTTCAAAGTGGCATTACGATCACGCCAATCTCTATCACGGTCTATCCATCCCTCATCTATGTTCCAACCTTGATTTCCACCCGGCGTTGGGTAGTTTGGGTGATATCCTCCTCCTTGATTTGCAAGGAAGTTCACCTCCTCATTGTAAAGCACTTCAAACTGTGCTTTATCGGGGTTAACTCCACCAACACCCACGAACACTCCTCAAACCACCACCCATCACATTTTTCGACAATAAGTCCAGCTGGGTCATCATTTTTGCCATGTTTTGGTATCTCTCTTGATCCTTTTCGATCTGCTCTTTTGTCATTGTAAAGGTGAGAGCAGACACTTGGTCTTCACGAGTGTGCCATGCCCTATTGATCTTGGTCATGATATGAAGGAGTTGAGATGCCACTTCATTGGATTATTGCATTATACCACCAGGCGCAAGTTGATGAGCAACTCCTTTGTTCACCGAATCGATACTCCTATAGAAGTTTTGCAGCAGCACATCATTGGGAAGTCCATGGTTTGGGAATTGAAGCACCAGCTTCTTAAACCTCAGCCACATCTCGTGGATAGGTTCAGCTTCCAAGCGTTTGAAACCTTGGATGTCATCCCTTAAAGTAATCATCTTCGATGGGGGAAAAAATCTCACTTGGAACGCTGTGCTTAGCTCATCCCAAGATGTGATGGAATCTCATGGTAACTCAACCAATCACTTAGTAGCCTCACCCATCAAAGAGAATGGAAACAACCCGAGACGGACTGATTCTTGTGATATGTTCTTGAATGAGAACGGACCACAAACATCCAAAAAGTTCCTAATATGCTCATGGGGATCCTCATGAGCCACTCCCCAAATAATCCTTTCAATTGTAGGAGCTGAAGCATTGTGCTAGTGATGTGGAAAACAACGTTTCCTTCAGCCGGAGGTAGACGAATTGCACCTACATCACCCAATTGAATTGGGTCATTTACATCGTTCAGATTTCCAATATCATCTTGGTGGCCCACTTGGCTACCATTACTCCCGTTAACACTCATCTCTTCTTCTGGTCAGCATAAACAACACAAACACAAACCCAAGTAAGTCGATTCAACTATAACACAAAAAGAACACAATTCAACTTTAATAATAGAATTTCAAACAACACCACTCCCCGGCAACGGCGCCATTTTGATTTAACGTTTCAAGCACACCTCTTCCAATTCTAGGTGCAAATGATCGTTAGTCAGCATAAAACCCAACGAAGAGTTGGGGTCAAACCCACAGGGAGTGGTACGTGTCAAAAATTCAGTTATGAGGTACAAATGTGTTCTAAATAGTTATAGGAATGAAAATTATCGAAATCATACAAATAAATCTAAAGGGGTGACAACGAATGTCAGATGGAGGTTTGGATTTGTAGTGAACAACTGAAACAACAATGAAAACAGGGGAAAATAACAATAGATAGAGGAATTCTCGGGATGTGATCGTTTACAAGCTAATTATGCTATATGGATAAATGAAATCTAACAATGGATTGCTTAAACACTGTGGGTAGGCTAGGCTTTAAGTGTAATAGTTTTCTCTCGAACAACTATTATGGTTCAGGTAATTTCTTTCGAACATCAACAAGCTTAACAAGGTAATCAACCCACAACCTTAATACATCCACTCTCTCGAGTTAGATGGGCAAGATTGGATTCAAGATTCACTCTCTCGAGCTGAACCCATGATGACCCAATACCCACAAATCATTAATCAAAAGCTTTGGTTCCAAAATCCTTCTCTCAAGCAAGCTAAGAACTCAAAAGTAGAATTGCATTTGCAACTACAATTCATAGATTAAAACTCAGCTAATGATTAAACCCACATTAAAAAAACACTTTCATCATTAAACAACAATACTCATACGATAATTAGACAAATAAACACATGATCACACCCACAAAATTGGGGTTTTAGCTACACATCATAAAAAACAGAGAAACGATTACCAAATGCATTAGCCATTATCTAGGTAAGAGTCTCCAAGCCTTTACAATGATTTCTGAGAATGAAATTCAAAGACCCACTTTTTGAACCCTCCAAAATTATACGATTCCAACTCAAAAATTCAGAGAAAACTCTAAGTCTAGAATGGGAACTATTCAGAACTGGGACTCGAATATCAGAAATTTCTGAAAATTACATTTCAAATCCAATTTATAGTTTCTTGAAAAATAGCCTGAAAATCCACTCGACAGCTTAAGTCGCGCCACGTCGATTGGGTCGGTGATCTGCCGAATGTCCTCTTCTATCGCCAAGTTGCATTGGCCTTCAGCATCTCCAGTTCTGTAACTTTGGGCGATCCTAGTTGGTGTCGTGGAATCAATCGGCGATCCGGCGACTACCCACTTTTGTCGCCAACTTGGTTTTTCCCAGGGCTGGCATACTGGAACTTTAGGCGAGCTAGAAAAGCCACTCGGCGGTGCGCCGAATAGTCTTGGCGATTGCCAGGACTTCTTTTTCTTCACTTCTTCAGCTCTTTAATTCTTTTTTTTGCCTGCTCGTGTCCTTGCCTTGCTCTTTAGCCTTCATAGCCGTAAATTAATATTTTTAACATTAGTTTAGAGCATAAAATAGGCATTTGAGGACACATAAGCTATCAAAACAAAGCCCAAATAAGTTAAAATCTCAGACTCATCAAGATCCTGGAATTTTAAGAGTTAGTGCAAGGGTATAACCTTGATCATGTTGAACTTTGAGTTGGGGATCATTATTGGATTTTGGTACCATTGTTGGTTGTGAGACTGTATTAGTCGGCGCAGTTTGTATGAAGAGTGAATTATTTATCATATGCGTATTCAAAGGGCGTATCGTGGAAGTTCCAGCGACGTTGGATGTGTTAGCATATGGTCAAATCCAGATAGATAAATTTGATCATTGATTTTTACTTGGATAGGGGATGGCATATTCATGTTTAGATACTCACGAATTGAAGATGGTGGAGTTTGTCCATTCATCCAAGCATTGTACATTTTAGTCATTTGTTGCCTCAACATCATTACTTCTTCTACTGGCACTGATTCTTGTGAAACCACCTGATTTTGGTCTCTATTATTGTCTGACTCTATTCCATCTTCGCTTGTCATTTTCTCTTTTCCCTTTGACCTTGTATAGTACTGATGAGATGCCAGTTTAACCACAAACCAACCACCTTTAAGCTAATTCTCTAAATGGACGATAAAGTTTGTTAGGGTTAGACATTTCTTAATTATTAGTTAGTTTTTAAAAAAAATGATTTGATAATGCATTGATCAAATCCGTTTGAGATTGGGTACGTAACACGCTAGAGAACATGAATATGATCTTTGTATAAGATTTTTCTTTTTACTTGGTAAGTAGATTAAAAAAGTCTTTGTTGAATAAAGATTAAAGCTTCGTTTTAATTTTTGAAAAAGGATATTTTAAAAATATTTGAATAAAGATCCCTAAACCCAAAGAGGGTTGCCTACGTATCTCATTGGGGTGAGAATCAGGTGTGTGTAGTTCTCAAAGTTTTTGTAAATATGTTTGACTCTTTTGAAAAACTTATTTTATTTCAAACATCTTATTACAAATATGTATGAAGTAGTCTATTTGAGATTGAACAAATAATAATAACTATTTCATGAAAATATTCAAATAAAGTTTTCTAAATAATATAACAAGTAGCACATAGTTATGAACATGTTGTTCTCAAGAAAAAGTATTTGTCCTAGACGGACTTGACCCATGTGTCGAGCCTTATTAATTCAAAAAAAATATGCATGATACGAATAAAGAGAATCCTATTAGGGATAATCATTGATAAGACTTGTTTTACTAAGTTTAACAATCTAGTGGAATAGGTAGCTAGACGGACTGTAAAACGAGCGGACAACTCGAGTTGGAGAGTAGCAACGTACCGGTAGCAGCGCTCTCTGGCTTTGTGCATGGGCGCTCCCCATCCTAAACACGTGTGACTAAAATCCTTCACCATGGACCAAGGATCCAGTGGATATATCTTGATAGAAGTGGGGTGCGCAGTCGCAATTCCCGTAATGGTATTATTGAAGACTTAGAGGGGTGCGCGAGAGAAGATAAATATTTACAATTTAAATAATATCAATGCAGTATATAAGTAGACGTTTAGCATATTAGGCCAACAAATACAATATCCAAAAAAAAAGCATACATAAGTCAATATTTACAAGCTCGAATTCTGGTTATTCCCCAGCAGAGGCGCCATCTGTCACACCCCTTTTCTTTCAAATACTGTTTTGAAAAAAAAAAGAGTTTTTCCAATCAAAGTGACATTTTGAAAAAGGGATAATTTATTTTTTACAGAGTCGCAACTTGGAATTGAGTTAGATGTTCCAAGTCACCTTATTTAAATCCCTAATCAAAAGGAAATGACTCTTTATTATGGTCTATGAACTAAAAATTTGGGTAAGGAATTATGTTGACCGAGTGGAAGGTATTAGCCATCACTCATGTCTCATGGTTCTAGCACGATCGCTTTTATTGACTTATACTTATTTTAATCTATTTTTTGATATATTATTTCAGGCCATGACTTGTTCGCACTTTTATTGTTGAACTTTTATTTGGTCTCAAACTAGATGCGTAACTGCATTCTAGATCTTGACATTTAATAGCTTCGAAGCATAATTATTTTATTCTCTCGTGTGTGTCACCTAATATTCTATACTCACATCTTGATTTTAATTAAATAAAATATTTATTAGAATAACTTTACCAAGGTGCGTCACCATATCCTTGAATTTCTTTTAAGTGTTTCAAAAAAAGATGTGTAACCACATTCTTAATTGAAACCATTTCCTTGTTAATGTGTCTAAACTTTTGCCTAATCATTATAAAACTAACATTTTGTCCATTATAAATGAAACCAAATAAATATAAATATTGAGTATACAATATATAATTCTGGCATCATTTCTATATCTTTGTATTTTATATTTTATATTTTTATTACTCTTTAAATTAATGTCAAAATTAAGCATACACCTTTTAATCCAACAAAATAATAAATAATTGTACAATTCATTATTATTTTTAAGAGATCACAACTAACGAATAAAAAAAAATCACCGATTAAAGCTACTTTCATTATTCCTTAAACAGAGATATAATAGCTAACAAATTATTCATTTCAATCAAATTATTAATAAAATAAAATATAAGAAAACTTATCATAAAGTTACACCAAATTCCATAGATAAAATAAAGAGATAAGGCAAAGTTGAATATCTCTAACAAAAAAATAAGTACCGTAAAATCTTGACCGAAGCTCGATTAGGACACTCAATTTTTTTTGTAGATTGTATGTAGTGGTATATATATTGTGTTTGTATGGAAGTAATGAGGAAGGAACAAAAGATGTGAATACGTTGATTTTTGAAAGAAGAATAAAAAATCACGAAGTTTTTTTTTTTGTTTACTGCGTTTTGCAGATTAATGTATATTGTTTTTTCCCTTCTTTTTGTGTGCTGTCTGTGTATATATAGGTGTATGTGTGTGCTGTGTTGTAGAATATGGGTAGGGAAGTGGGGGTTTAAGGTGAGGTAGTCGTGTGTGTAAGGGTAATGGGGAGTGGGTAGTGATTTTAGGATAGTGGGTAGTTTAAGTTAAAAAATTAAATAATAATATTAACTAACTATTTTAAATTAATAAAATATAAGAAAAGTTAAATAGGTAAAAAAAAAGTAATTAAGAAAAATAAATCATTAACTTATAACAAAACTTAAATTAAAAGAATACATATATTTTTTTGTAAGTTTTCATTTCTTTTTAAAATAAGAATACGATGGAAAAAAAAAATATACTTAGTTTCGATCTAAAAAATAATAATTAAGAAATAAAAATGGTGTAAAACCTTAAACTCGGTCAAAAATTGTGTGTCTACATGGTCCTATGATCATGGGGCCCAACTATGTTTATCATGCACTGAGGATTTACCCTCCGCGTTCACAGGCATGTTGATGCATTCACAGAGGATTTACCCTCAGCGTTCACAGGCATGTTGATGCATTCACAGAGCCCTATGCTAGTTGCTCTTAACATTTATGTGGCCTTCACTGCTTTCAAAGAGGCTATTTTTCTAGACCTCTGCCATTGCGAGATCTCTTAGCCGTGTTTGTGGAGAACATTCTCATCTGGTCTTTTAAATTAAGACCAAACCCCCAATCAGCACTCACTCCCAATCGGGGACTTTTAGGCAATGACACATTGAGGCAAATTCCTTCACATTCCATAGATTGAGCTTGACTATGTAAATGTATGTTGAAATTTGTGAATTTGTGGTGGGTATCTAGTTGATCACGTTTAGTATGCTAGAAGTCATATTATGGGCTATTTATCAGGCTTTTCGGGACTGAGACCATGCTAGTTTTGTTATTTTTAAAATCCTTACCTTGTGGTGTGTTTTGGTTGTTGTTTATAATTGTTATTGAGCATGTTTATCCTTAGCTAAGTGTAGACTAGTGACTGCCATAAAATTAAATATATTGGGGCCGATAGGCCTAAGAATCTCTCTGACTTTGTTTTAAATGGCTTAGCTCCTTGTAGACTTATATAGTAGACGTGGGTTTGATAGTATGATCCTTAGTTACGTGAAAACTCAGCTCAACTGTAACACCTAGGATTTGAAAAAGGCTAGAAAGGGTCAAACGGCCAAGTCACGAACCCAAAATGGACCATAGACCCTTAACGGCGCCCTAGACGAGGCGTGTAGGGGTCCACGACCCGTTAAAGGGCTCGTGAAAACTATCCGGAACATCCCTAGGAAGGATTCACCTGGAAAATGCCCCAGACGGCCCGTGGTGACTTAGACGACCTGTCTAGTGGGTCGTCAAGTCACCCAGTCAGAAAAGGTTTCACCCCAAGTCACTGCTAAGGACCACGAACGTCTAAACGATCTGTGAAGCTTCACATGGACCGTGAAGTTGTCCGTGAAGAAGACTTATCAAACTTATTGTTTTGGGTCACTTTAAATGATCATATCTTTCAGCACAAAATGAATTAGGTGGCCCACGACCTATCAAATTAAAGATCTTTGAGTCCTCCTTTCAACGCCGCCAAGTTTGCCTAATTCTGAGGTCAGAGTAAAAAGTTATGCCGGTGTTAGTAAAGCCCTATCGGGCAAGGCATCTTCACGACCCACTAGACGGGCCATGATTATCTAGACGGCCCATAAAGCCCTCGTGAGAGGCATTTCGACAGTTTTAAGCCAGGGTCGTGTTAGTCTTTTCCCAATTTCTTTAACTCAATACTTTGTCATTTTACCTTCTACCCTAGGCCCAATATAAACACTTTTACCCCCCAAAATCACACAATTCAATTCATTCTCTTAAATTTACAAAAGTTGATCAACTTTATCCTCCCAAATATTTCTCTCTCTAAGAAAGAAGAAGAAGTCTAGGATTTCAAGATCAAGTCTCCAATCCACCATAGCTTTTGGGCTTTGAACTCCAAGGTATGATAGTCTTCACCTATGGAGCTCTTTCCTCCATAGGGTTTCTAAATTCCCTAATTTTGTAAAGCTAGATTTTACAATCAAATTAGGATTTTATTTAATTGTCATGTGTTCCTTTCAATGTTGATCTAATTGATTGTTTTATATCTTTTTATATAGGAATTGAAATAATTACATGTTTTTATGTTGAATTCCCATGAACCCATGCATGATCCATGATTTTAATTACGAACCATGAAACATGAATTTATGAAGATATGCATGCCTTTTCTTTATGTAATTGATGTAAATGACTTTGAGGATACTTTGACTTTGAAAACATGATGAAGCTTATGAATTATTAAAAAATGCATGTTTTATGAAAGTAATGCTTGACTCAAGTAAGCTTATAGATGAATATATCTATATGTTCTATGAAGCTTGGCCACATGACATGAATGACATCTAGATTTGCGCTCAATGCTTTTCGGGCTATTTTCCTAAATTAGGTCTTGATTAGTACGGTATCGGATATGCCATCAATGATTATAGATCACGCTTTCAAATCTATTTCCATTAGTAGTAGGGCATTACTAGCATGTTATGAATGACTATGGGCCTTAAAAGCAATTACGAAAAGATCATTCATGGTGAAAGGTTTTCTCACGCATGGTCTAACGAGCTACTCTATGATGATTCTAGCTTGGATTGGTAGCTTAATTGTGCCTTTCCATGGATGATGAGACAAGCGGCGATTACCAATGTCAAATTATGATAATACAAGTTAAGATTAATGACTTTCCGTAGAATTTATGCTTAGCCCCGAGAGGATATTGAGGTGGAAGCTCTCCTGTAGCTAGAGGCCAAGTTTCTAGTAGCAATTTCCTTATCCCATACATATATGCCACCATAGGATAATTTTCTTAGATAGATGATGATTATCTTAGATAGACATTATCTAGTGGATCCACTTAAGCTAGAAGTTATGGTTCTTACCTTAGCAAGTAAGGACATCCCTTTTTTGTGTGGGATAAACACCGGATTCCATGTTATAGCTCACATGGTCTATATGTTGGTTAAGGCTACTTCCCATAATGATGAACTAAGGTTACTTCTAGAAGTATCTCACAAGTGTTTTAAAATGATTTTCACTTGCTTTCACCATATCACGATTATGTTTTCTAATCTCTTATCTTATGTTTTAACTTGATCTTTGCATAATCACGAAAAGTTTTTTCAGCATAATTTTATAACTCTTATTCATTTCTATCATACTTGGTACATTATTTGTAATAATACATACTCTTGCCTATATTGTTTCAAAAATGTAGGGTGCGACACTCCTATTTTGCATCTCTGTGGTTAGTGATCTCCTTAGTAGCTTTTGAAGAGTGGTGAGTCCTTATGTTTAGAGGACCGAACCCTTTATTGCTTATTGTCTTTACTTTCTTGATATTGTATGTTATGTATGGGTTACTTCTCTATCACTCTTGATGTAATAAATGGCTTTCAGACTATGTTAGACTTCCGCTTCATTTTTATCAAACTCTTGATATAAAATTTGTCTTTGAACTCTCTTTAGATTCTATTATCTTGTATGATGCATGCTAAGTGACTTGTGTACGGCCTCTCGGGGTCCTATACACCATGTCATGTCTAGGGTGCACTTTGGATCATGACATAAACTTGCCCTTTTCCTCTTTAGTTTTATTCATATGATTGACTCGATATGTTTATGGTCTAATTTGGGCTTCTCGATAATATGGCGTTGACTTGAAGAGTAGGAGATGGAGTGGGTCCCTGAAAATTTTAGAGTTGGTCTCGTGCTATTATTTTGAAGCATGTTGAGATGGCAAAGGATTTGGAGTCATTGGAATTTTTTTTCTATAGTTCGAGCCAATATGCCTTTTTATTGCTAATATTTTGAGGCTCCCGCGTGCCTCTCTTTCCACAAGGTTCAGTCCTCACTTATTTCCTCTTTGATGAGTTTTGAGTCCTGAAAGACAAATTCTAGTTTGAGTTCTAGCATACTTACCCTTTGATCAGTTTCAAGTCCTGACTATGCAGCTACCTTTCCCCTTTAATCAGTTTCAAGTCTTGATTTCATTACTAACCCTTTGATCAGTTTCAAGTACTGACTAGCTGATTCTTTTGGTTCCTTGGATTCTTTTACAACTGTTGCAGTTTGGGAAAGGTTTTGGCAGTTCTGGAAATACCCTCGGTTTCTCTTATTTAGTTCCTAGATATTGTATGTTCATGTCAAGCGTATGCAGGTCCGTTTGGGTTTTAATTAAACTTGCGCACGAGTGTACCTTCAAGGATTATGGGGTTCCAATTAGGTTCAGTTAGTAGTACTTACTTTTTTCTAGTGTTAGTACACTCGTGTGCATTCCTTTAAGCTTTGCATTATTTGATCTCTTTTGTGTTTAAATACTAGCGTTTAGTATTGCCTTTACTTTTCTTGCTCAACCAGCTTATGATGCCTACTAAGTACTTGTTTATTACTCATGCCACACTCTACATACGTTCCATGATTTATCTTCGAGCACCAGTTATCAGCGTTAAGATCGAGCCTACAGTTATCGGACTTGGCGTCTAGTGTGAGCACATAGTGTTCTGGACTTTACCTATCTCCATCTATATTTTGATGAATAGTATTTTGCTTTTTGAGATAGTATTGTGTTTTGGGGTTTATTTTTGGGACTAGTACACTTTATTTTAGCAGATATGTACTAGTGACTTTCACGTTTTGAGAGGGATCTTACTATGCATATATATTTTTCTTGCTTCCTCTTATTCTCTTATTTTTTTTTTAAAATTATTCCTTCCCTTACACCCATTACTAGTCATTTTGGATTACGGTCTAGATTACCTACCGGTGGGTTACAATAGGTGATATCATGACTCTAAGAATCGGGTTGTGACATACAAGCTTAGAAGGAACCCACTATTTAGAGCACCCGCATTGAGCTATTTTGCACCTATGTTGTGCAGCTTTGCATCTACGTTGAGCAGGCGCAAACACAGGATCCATTGGTTTATGGTTTGGTGAAGTTGCGCCATACCTTTTTTGAATGGTTTTGCATCTGCATTTCACAAGTGCAACACAAGTCAGGTGAAGGAAGGAAAGTGAAATTTTGTATTTTACGTAAAAGGTTCTCATTGGATGGTTTCAAGGTTACTTTAGGGATATGTGTAATTATATACTATCATTTTCTTTCCAATAACGGATATTCTAGAATAGTGTTCATTATTTTATTGAGTAGAGTCTACATATTGAAGAACAACAATTTTACTTGTAGAAGAAGAAATAATTAAATTGTAACCCTCAAAGCTTGGATTTGATTTTTTGATGCAATTTATGAATGAAATGGAGCATTCTCCTATTTTATAATCTTTATTTCCTTACTTATGAGTAGCTAAAGCTTTTTCCAGTAGTGTGTGCATGATATGGGTGTAAACTTAAATGGGTCATGATTAAATAGTTCTTAAATTTGTTATTATGCATGTATTTGTTGTTGTCTTCAAGGATTAATCTAAAAATTAATGGTTGCAAATATTGGTTTAGCTCTCTTACTTCAGTTTGTCTTGAATACGAAAGTGAAATTTGGTAAGACTTGATTAGCAAGGACTTGAGAAATTTGTCATTGAATTAGAGCTAGAGACTCTAATTTGATTAATTTTGCATTCAAGGGTAGAGCTACAGATAGTCTAACCCACCCAAGCAATGTTTAGTATTTTGTATACATGGTCTTTGGTTTTGAAGAACTCGAGATGAATATATCATTTAATTTGAGAGATTATCGGATATACTATATCCGTGTGTAAATTTATTTGGATCTAGATAATAAGTGCCTATTAAGTTGAAACTCCATTGATATTGCAAACACCCCTAGTAATTTCTAATTGGTTCATTTTCTCTTTATGTTACTAGGTGAACTTGATAATTATAATTTTGAAGCAAATCTCGTGTTACCCAACTCTCTCCATTTTACATTATAGTTTTGATAACAAAGTGCATTTTACTCTTGGGTTATCAAAAAAAAAGAGCAATCCTTTTTGCCAAACATTATAGTTCCACCATGACTCATAATGTTGGGTATTGTTTGTGTACATAACTGTCTATACTTTAATTGGAAAGTGTAGTTGAGTGTTATTAAATAGGTAACTTTTAATGACCGTCCAGGTCATATCCTATTTATTGTGTTATTTTTAGAATTAAGACCATTCATATATCAATCCCAAGTCAATTAGGACTTACAGGGACTGACAGTTTGGTCACCTAGTCCTTCATTTTAATTTTGTGCAAGTTGCTGTGTTTTGTAGCTCTTGAAAGTTGAACGGTTGAGTTAAGTGATGAGTCAGGAATTTTGACTCATTTAGAGCTTCTTATTGAATGAATTAGTGTCCTCAATGCCTATTTTCTGTTCATAACTGATGTTAATTTTTTTATGTCCAACAATGAAGGCTTAAGAACAAGGTAAGGACATTACGATGTGAAAAGAAGCGAAAAAGTTGGAAAAGATGAAGAAGAGAAAAGATGGAGCTCGCAAAAGCTACTCGGTGACTCGCCGAGTGAGCCTCCAGCTCGCCAAACATTCTAGTGAAGTAGCCCATGAACTAAGCCAACTCGACGAGTGAAAAGACACTTCGGCGATGCGCTGAATGGAACGACGATAGCGACCTAGCTCGCAAAATCTTCCAAAACAATTGGATGCAGAAGTCAAGCCAAAGAGGGATAAAGCGCGCCTATCGGTGGATCACCGAGTCGTTCGGCGATCCCAACTAACTTCGCCGAGTGAGCCCGTATACTGAAACTTTGGAAAGGTTTGGAAACGTATAAATTGATTTTTTAAAAGAGAAAATGGAATCTCACACAATTTCTAGAGATTTTTACATACTTTGACACTAAAGAATAATCTTAGAGAGGTTTTTAAGCTTAGATTATTGAGGATTAAAGGTTCAATTCGTATTTTCGGCATTTAAGCATTGGAGATTTTTTCAACTCGATGGAACATCATGTTGGTAACAATTTCTTACTTTTTGCTATGTTAGGATAAACTCCATTTCCTTAGGGGTGTGATTATGTAATTGAATACATAAATTAGCTTATGGGTATTTTTAATTGCTATATTTAATGTTGTTTTGAAATGGGTTCAATCATTTATTCATGTTTTAATCTATGAACTGAAGTTGTAGATTTAGTTCTAGTCTTAGATCTCGATGTTTGCTTGCGAAAGATGCATAGAGTAGAATGAACGATTAATAATTGTATTGGCTTATGTCTTTACAACCCAAATTGATAAAGTGGGTTAAGTTAAGGAATCGGGTTGTTTTGTATTGGGAAGCTTGTTGAGGTTTGAAAGAACTCACTTGAAGAATGATAGTTGATTGAAAGATAGCTATTATATTCAAAACCCATCCTACCAATTGAGATTCAACAACTTAAAGCAATTGATAATTACCCATTAAGCGAAATTAGTGTTCAATTACTCACAAACACCTAAGGCCTTCTCTATACATGTTCAAAATACATACTATTTATTTCTGTTAACAATTGATTACCAAACTCTCTTCATATTGAAAATCAAAACCTTTCGATCTATATTATGTAACATGTTATTTACTTCTGTTCTACAAGAAATTAGAACACTTAAATACTTCGTACTTGAATTCTTTACCATATCACACCTTATGGGATCGATCCCAACTCATCGTTGGGTTTATATTTGTCAGCGACTGCCTACACTTTGAATTATAAAAGGTGTAGTTGAGCGTTATCAAAATGGCGCCACTGCCAGGGAGTGGTGTTTAGTATTCTTTTATTGAAGTGTTTTTGTGAACTAATTTGGTTGTATTAGAATTTTCTTATTAGTGTTTTTGTTGTTTGCTCTCAATATGTGAAGAAATGAGTGTGAACGGGAGCAATGCGAGTCAACATGGACACAATGATGACATCGGAGACTTAAACGATGTAAATGCGGATCAAATAGGAAGTGTCGCTGCTATTCATCTTCCCCCAGCTGTGGGCAACACTATTTTCCATGTGACCGGGACTATGCTTCAGCTGCTCCAAATGAAAGTTTCTTTGGAATACTTTCTCATGAGGACCCTCATAATAAAATCCGAAATTTTGTGAATGTGTGTGGACTGTTCTCCTTCAAGAATATCTCTCAAGAGTCAATCTGACTTCGTTTGTTTCCCTTTTCTGTTGTTGGGGAAAAAACTAAGTGGTTGGCCAAGCTGCAAAGAGACTCTATTACTTCGTGGCAGGAACCCATAGAAGTGTTTTATGAAAGGTTCTTTCCTCCCTCGATGATGGTGAAGTTGAGGGATTGTATTTAAAATTTCAAACGGATTGATGGTGAACCTATTCATGTAACGTGGTTGAGGTTTCAAAAGCTACTTCTCAAATGTCCTACTCATGGATTGCCGAATAGTGTGCTTTTGCAATATTTCTACCGGAGTCTTGATACTGTCAACAAAGGTGTTGCCGATCCACTTATTAGGGGAGGAATTATGAGACAACCATTTGTCGTGGTGTCGACGTTGCTTGATGAGATGACCAAGATTAACCAGGCATGGCATACAAGGGAGGATCAAGTATCTCCTCTAAATCTTGTGTTGACCAAGGAACAATCGTAAAAGAACCAAGAACGTGATGAGAACATGGCCAAGATAATGACCCAAATGGACTTGTTGACGAAACATCTCATGGGAGGTGGTTATATGGGTGTGAATGTGGTTGGTGCTAGTAGTGGAGTGAGTCCGGATGATGCACAATCTGAAGCTATGTATAATGAAGAAGTTCATTTTTTGTCGAACCAAGCGGGGGGTTCTCGTCTGAGCTATCCAAGGTCGGGCGGGAATCAAAGTTGGAACAACGATCGTGATGGTGGTTGGAGAGATCGGGATTGAGATTGGCATGATAGGGGTGAAAATTGGAGAGACAAGGATGGTGATAGAGATCGTTATGTGCCTCCTCACAAACATTCAAAACCGAAAAGAACCAAATGCCTATCCCGAAAGCTTTCAGACCGAGGATATGCTTGCCTGCATCCTAAGCAAGGTAGAAGGAACGGATAAGGTACTCAAGGAGATGAAGGCTGATTTCTCCTCTTTGAATCGAACGGTAACCTCTCACTCGGTTTCCATAAAGCAACTTGAGACTCAAATGGGGAAAATTTCGGCTCACTTAAATCCAAGACCAAAAGGGGGTCTTCCTAGTGATACCTTAGCCAACCCGAAGAATGATGTTGCCCAATGCATAGAGATTATGACCTGGAGGGGTACGGTTGTGGGAAGTGATGTGCCAATTGTTGAGAATGCAAGTTCAAGCAAAGAGAAAGCTATTGTTGCTGAGAGTGATGGATTCTCCGAGGAATTGCACGATGAAGCTCCAAATGAAATTGTTATTACACCGAAAGACGTTCATTCAAGTGAGGCTAAAAATCCAAATGAGCGGATTGCTCCTTCCTCGGTACCTACAAAGTCGTGGCCCAAAGCTACTACACCATTTCCTTTAAGGTTGAAGAAGAGGGATGAAGACGTGAAGTTCCAAAAATTTCTCTCCGTCTTCAAAGTTCTTTCTATTAATGTTCCTTTGGTGGAGGCGTTGTTAGAGATGCTAGGTTATGCAAAGTTTATAAAAGAGTTGATTACCAAGAAGAGGAGTATGGATTTCGGGACGATCAAAGTATCCCATAGTTGTAGTGTCATTATGACGAGCAACATAGTTGTCAAGAAAGATGGCCCGGGGGCATTTACTATCCCTTGCACTATATGGGTGTTTCAGTTTGTTAAAGCGTTGTGTGATTTGGGGGCAAGTATAAATTTGATGACCTATTCCATTTTCAAGCAACTTGAGTTGGGTGAGCCTAAGTCAATACTATGTGTCTCCTCATGGCCGACTGATCTATCAAGCGTCCTATTGGCGTTCTTTATGGCATCCTGGTGAAGGCGCAAAAGTTTATATTTCCAGCTGATTTTGTGATCCTCGATTGCGAGATTGATGCCGAGGTTCCTATCATTCTTGGTAGGCAGTTCTTGGCCACCGAAAGAGCGCTTGTTGATGTGGTAAGTGGTGAGCTGAAATTTTGGGTAACTAATGAGGAAGATACATTCATTGTTTTCAAATCGATGAAGCAACCAAGTGGCCTCAAGGTGATATCAGTCATTGACGTGATTGATGAAGCGGTTGAGGGTGTGGTGTGTTTGGATGATGCTTGAATGCATGTCCTCGTCATGCCACGACATTAACTAAGTCACTTCTTTGGAGACAACCCGAGTTTTACTTTTTGTTATTTGAATAACATTTGGTGTATGCGCAGGTTGGAGTTCGTATATTTGAAAGAAGGCAAATGGGCAAGGGGCTGGACCCGAGTCCCCAAATTGCCCCTATAATTTCCCAAATGCATCGCCAAAGGGAGACCAAAATTGAGGAAGACTCTGGATAATTTGGGGAGCTCACTCGGCAAGACGCCGAGTTGGATCGGCGAGCCCGAATCCAGCTCGGCCATTGCATCAACTGAAGGGTTGGCTTTCTGTCAAGTTTGGCAGGCTAAAGTCCACTCGGCAAGTCACCGAGTGGGTCGGCGATGTTAGTTGTCCCACCGAATGAAGCGCGAAACTGAAGAGTCACTTCCTTTCTAACCTTTTAATTCAAATTTCCACTCTTATTTGAAATTTTCAACTCCTCTGCCCTTTCAATCAAATTTTAGAATACATTTTTCTTGTGAATGGGTCATGTGCTTTGCATCGTAAGCATGTGTTGATCCCTTTCCTCTCCCTTTTCCTGTGTTTGTACCTTTGTCTCCATTTGAGGTTGGTTTCTCAGATCTTGTTTAATTTGATGCATAATGGGTAGTGTAATGGATTGGTCGTGCCTAGTTATTTGTTCTACCTGGATTGTATACCTATTTGCCTCGTAGAACTTTAATTTGAAATCAAGCATGTTAAAATCAATCTTTTAGGCCAATTTGTTTTAGTTTCTCGTGTTTGTGTTGAATTTGTTGGTGTTGCATGTTGGGTTTTGTGCGGGTGAAGTGTTAGTAGCCCGAATTCAACTAAATGAATTGAAGTTCCCCGATGATGGATTTGGTGATGTCATTCTTAAGGGAAATTTCATCATTTGGTTAAATTTGAATCAATTGGTTGGTAGTCGGGGTACCCCGGCATAGATATTCATCGTTGGTAGGTTAGAATTGCTTGTAATTGTGTGTGAATTGATGTGTCGTAGGCTATAGGTTGTAATTCGAAAAAATGATTGGGGAGGTGATGCGTCAGCTATTTCGGCGAGCTTTGTCGAGCTCACTGAGTTGACTCGGAGTACCGCAAAAACTCCTCCCCATTGCCTTTCTGCCTGGTTAATGAAGAGGAGCCGCTGTTAATTTCGGTGATGACCCTTCAGCTCGCCAAAATGATTCGGCGAGTTGTCGAATGGCACTTGTATCGCCTTTCTGACCTCTATTTTTTTTCCAGAATTTTCTATAACATTCGGCGAGGTCTATCTGATCGCTGAGTTAACTCGGCGACTTGCCGAATGGTTTTTGGACTTGCCTTTTTAAACAGAATTTTTGCTGAGTTTTTCTGTAACATTCGGCGAGTCCCCTTTTACTCACCGAATGAAATAGGTGACTCGCCGAACCGATTGTCGAGTTTTGCTGCACTTTTTTAAAATGCTATTTCACTAACCCTTTGCAACCATATTTTTTCTCGTTTGTGTTGTTTTACAGATATGGCTAGACCTAAGGTTCCCGCAAGAGGTCCACCACCCAGCAAGAAGTCCAAAGGAATAGTGATTGCAGCAGAGGTTGAGAATCCCCAAACGACTCATCCTAAACCTCCTTCGGCGAGTGGTGAGGGAAAGAGAAAGAAGCAAGTGGTTACCAGCTCGAGTTCAGATGATAGTATGGGCATCGATTCAATCTATGTCACCTCATCTGTGTCTGAGAATGAGGAAGTAGAGGGGTCCAGGACACAAGTCCATACACCGGCACCAGAGGGAGAGTTGCTAAAGCAGAGGCGTTCAGAGCTGCGTTCTAAAGCAGCTCATGATCCATTAGCATGACTTCCTGCAGTTCCGGCACCTACAGCACCACAGGCACCACAAGTGCCTCCTTTTCTAGCACATCCTCCTCGATCCATGAATCGGTTGAAGGTTGCTAGCTTGCAAACAGTACTCCAGGAGAAGCGGTTGTCCATAGACAGAGTGGTGGACAGGTATCCTACTGTTTGGGAGACGCTGTGATACCACAAGTTCCAGCAGTTTACAAAACCCCGCAGTCCATATGTGCCTACATCGGTTGTAGAGTTTTATGAGTGATATGAAAAGCTGGTCCCCAAGGAGAAAAAGAAGGCAGGGTCGATGGCACCGGTTGATTTTGTTGAGGTGCGCAGAAAGAGGGTCAAGTGCAGCGAAACAGACATAAATGATGAGTTGGATTGTCCGACTCGGAATCGGCATTCTTTGGCCGACATGGTAAAAACAAAGACTCTAGATGATTTGAAGAGGTGGCTTGACCCACTTTTGGGTGATGCCACGACCCTATGGATCGAGGTGGGGGTTTCTACTGAGAAGAAGGACCTGAATATTTCAGCACGATACTGGTTCGGGTTCATTTACAACACTTTGATGCCTTCACAAAATGAGTCTATCCCGAAGGCTGCACTTCTGGGGTGTATTATTGATCGGGAGAAGCTGAACTTGGGGTCTATCATTGCATAGGAGATGGTTATGAGGGCCAAACAAATCAAACCTCATTGCCATTTCCAGTTCTAATTTGTTTCTTTGTGTTCACGAGCGGGTGTCCCTTTGAGGAAAAGAAGGATGTCGAGGGTACTTCTTCCTCGTCTTGTGACATTTTTCGGATCATGGAAAAATATTTGAAGGATGAGGTAGACAAGAAGAAGAAAGCACCGGTGGACACCTCTCCGGTTGTTGATGTAGAGTCCATGGATGTCGGCACTACTCAGCCCACTTTGGGAATCGAGCCCTCAAGTATACCTGCTCCCTGACCCTCTTCTTCTCCTGCTATTGCTTCTGCCTTCCGTCCCCCTTTGACACAGTCCATGCTTTACAAAATGGGCAACCTTGCCTATTTGGCCGATGTGAGGGCTTCCCGGGTTGAAGCAAATGTCCCGTCTATTATTGAGCGTGATATAGTTGTTGCACTTGCTCCCATTCGAGAGGAGTTTAGGGGGAAGCGGGAGATGATCACTTCCCATAGTTTAGCATTGGATGCCCTTACCGCTTAGGATGAAATATCTGAGACGACAGACTGAGGCTCCACAGATTTTGACAGCCTTAAAGGCTGATATTACTGGTTTCTGTCGGGATGTGGATGAGCTAAAATCCATCAACATATCGATGTTGTGGGGCGGTGTAGATATCCCCAAGGACCCAAGTTTTGAGATGCCTACAGTTCCAACTGCTTTGTTTGAGATCCCTCTAGCTACTATAATTAGAGATGCTGCTGCAGTTGATGAGGATGGAGAGTCTGACACTCCCGAGATGAATGAGGAGGAGTTAGAGGCTCGTGAGGAGCCAGTGTATGAGGGATCTAGAGGACTTGGTGGGTTAGATGGTCCGGATGGTCACAAAGACTTCACTACGTGACACGTACATGATCGGTTCTAGTGGATCTCAGACCATGGAAAAGGTCAACGTAAAGTCATCCAGAGTTGGAGTAGAGCAGGGCACTCATGCCCAAGTTGAGGCCTCCCCGATGACCCAGAGTTCACCTCATGCCTAGCCTGAGAGGGGGATCTTTACTCTCCCTCCATTTTATTCCATATTGATACTTTCAGTTTCTATTTTTGCATTAAGGACAGTGCTTAGTTCTTTTTGGTGGGATGAAGGTATCCAGCTACCTACCCTTTTGGTTGTATTTTGTTTTTATTTTGTTGTTTTCGTTTGAAACTACTCCTTTTTAGTGAAGGTTTGGTGTTAATTCATTACCTTTTTCTTGATTGCTCGAATGTGAATGTGATTGTTGTTCTCTTGTACATTGGAGTATCAGTTGTGATCAATATCGATGACTTGAATAGTGCTCTTGGTGAATGATATATTTGTGTTAG
This sequence comes from Solanum etuberosum, assembly GCA_029582245.1. Lineage (NCBI taxonomy): Eukaryota > Viridiplantae > Streptophyta > Magnoliopsida > Solanales > Solanaceae > Solanum > Solanum etuberosum. The sequence continues at coordinate 30,126 of JAJONR010002609.1, read as the reverse complement.
TCCAAAGAGGCAATTTGAGTAGCATAAGTCTTGTGTGAACTCTTAGCATCTCATTGTGACTAATTTAATGTTGAAGTGAGTCTTGCAAAGACCTTTGCACGCGAGCTTAACTTTTAGAATTGTGTTGATAATTGTGTTGGATGCCATGTGTTGGGAGGTTTACTTTAAAAGTGTGCATGATGAAACCTAGAACTTACATGTTGGTCCAATTGACTAGCATTCGTGAATGAAGAAAATGATCTTAGGCATATATTTTTGAGAGTGAACCTAATTGCGATCGTTTGTGTTACAACCTTGCGAGTGTGTGAACCTAGCTTGGCACCATTTGACCCTAACATTTTCTTTGGATGAAACATGAACACAAATGTTTAAACTGGTTGTTGAAATTGCCATGTATTTCCCACCTATAACCTTCATGAAATATTGATTTGTTTGAATAGCCAACTTAGGCCAAAAGCCTAAGTTGGGGTGTGGTAAGAATTAGGAAAGAAACCGAGCAAGAAGTTTGTGAAATTCGTCCTTCGGGACATGTAGTGAAGAAAAAGATGGAACTCCTCCATATACAAAAAGAATAAATGGGAAGAGAAAAGAGAAAAGAAAATAAATGATTTTTTTTTATCTATCATGCATTGTTGTGGAAATAAAAGGGGTGTCCGATGAACTATACCAACAATTTTGTGTGCTATGAATAGGGCAAGGATTGGTTGTGAATTTGAAAAGAATGAAAGAAAAGAAAAAGAAGTTAAACTTGAGCAATGCTTCGTGAAGGTAGAGTCACTAAGCTGAAATGATCATACCCTTACCCTCAGCCCAATTACAAGCCTTGAAAGACCTTTTTATTATCTTGCATAAGCCAAGTGATGTGTTGGTTGGAAAATACGGTCAATCCTATGGGTAAAATCATGCATGTTTTTCTCATTGGGAGTGTGAGAGTTGATTTTGATTCCTTAATTGTAATCCTCGATTGTCATTGTGAGAGCATGCAATCATTCTTGATGTGAGGGCATTCTAATACTTTTGTTGGGCATGAATTTACATTTGAAGTAAGTATTTGTGAGTATGAACTCCAATTGATGATGTTGAGTCACAGCTGGAAACTTTGAGTGCACAATAGAACATTACATGTTCGATTGAATCTTGTGTTCACTTTCATGTTGAGTCTCAAGGAGCGCTACTTGTAGACATCCTTGTTGGCCTGATTGATCTTGTGTTTTACTTTAGGACAAGCAAATATTTAAGTTGGGGGTGTTGATGAGTTGGGAATTTTTACGCATTTACTACTTGTTATTGAATGAATTAGTGTCCTTAATGCCTATTTTGTGTTCATAGCTGATGATATTTTTTTTATGTGCAGTAATGAAGGCTTAAGAACAAGGCAAGGACATTACGATGTGAAAAGTAGTGAAAAAGATGGAAAAGCTGAAGAAAAGAAAAGTTGGAGCTCGCAAAAGCCACTCGGCGAGTCGCCAAGTGAGCCTCCAGCTCTCAAAACATTCCAGCAAAGTATCCCATGAACTAAGCCAACCTGGCGAGTGAAAAGACACTTCGGCGATGCGCCGAACGGAATGGCAATAGCGACCCAGCTCGCCAAATCTTCCAGAACAATTGAATGTAGAAGTCAAGCCAAAAGGCGAGAAAGAGCGCCTTTAGGTGGATCGGCGAGTCGTTCGGCGATTCCGACTAACTTTGCCGAGTGAGCCCGCGTACTGAAACTTTTTAAAGTTTTGGAAACGTATAAATTGATTTTTGAAAAGATAAAATGGAGTCTCACACAGGTTTTAGATATTTTTACATACTTTGACACGATTGAATACTCTAGGAGAGGTTTTCAGGATTAAAGGTTCAATTCTTAATTTCAGCAATTAATCTATGGAGATTTTTTCAACTCGATGGAACATCATTTTGGTAACGATTTCTTGCTTTTTGCTATGTTAGGCAAAACCCCATTTTCTTAGGGGTGTGATTATGTAATCGAATACATAAATTAGCTTATGGGTATTGTTAATTTCTATATTTAATGTTGATTTGAAATGGGTTCAATCAATTATTCATGTTTTAATCTATGAACTGAAGTTGCAAATTTATTTCTAGTCTTAGCTCTCGATGTTTGCTTGCGAAAGATGCGTAGAGTATAATGAATGATTGATAATTGTATTGACTTATGTCTATACAACCCACCTTGATAAAGTGGGCTAAGTTAAGGAATTGGGTGGTTTTGTATTGCGAAGCTTGTTAAGGTTCGAAAGAACTCACTCGAAGCATGATAGCTGATTGAAAGATAGCTATTATATTCAAAACCCATCCTACCCATTGAGATTCAACAACTTAAAGCAATTGATAATTACCCATTAAGAGAAATTAGTGTTCAATTACTCACACACTCCTAAGACCCTCTCTATACTTGTTCAAACTCCGTACTATTTGATTCTGTTAATAATTGGTTAACAAACTATGTTGATATTGAAAATCAAAACCTTTCAATTTATATTATGTTACGTGTTATTTACTTCCATTCTACATGAAATTAGAACACTTAAATACTTCGTACTTGAATTCTTTACCGTATCACTCCTTATGGGATCAACCTCAACTCATCGTTGTGTTTATACTTGTTAGCGACCGTCTACACTTTGAATTATAAAAGGTGTAGTTGAGTGTTATCATTAAGTCAAAAGTTTAGGATGACGCGCTCAAAATTCAATTCGGACGGTTTTGTTAGCTCCAGAAAGTTGAGCTTAGTCTAGGAATACTTTCAGTGTGGATCCAGAGACTTTCAGGCTAATCTCGAGCCCTATTTTGGAATTTGTGTCAAACTGGAGTTTGAGTGTGGGACCTACTTTTCATCAAGACATCCTTGGTCGGAAGTTTCATCATCTTTGTTGAGTCCAAATTTCCAAATTTGGTAGGGTAGCATATATCATTTGCATGCCTTCCAAATGAATCTCGAGTACCTAGGTGGGGTTTTTTGAAATTAAAGTTCTAGCTGATTCACCAATATGAGGGTGCAGGTAGAATCCTTCATCACGGGAAGGATAAAGCCTCTGCATTCATAGATGGCCCTCCACATGGTATTCGCGATCGTGCAGCCCTTGACCACTATCTCAATGAGCTTCATATGATGTTGACCACCATTGGTCAGCACGATTGTAAGGTTTGACCTCTGCTATCTAACAGGTTATTTAATTGGTAGGCTTCGATGAAGACCTTTTCCTTTGTGATTAAAATGAATAGTTTACTGGTCCTTTTGAAAAAACAATGGTCGTGAATCAACCCTTTCATAATTATTCAATCATTGTTTGTGAAAGCTAGGGAGCTGTGATTTGGCTGATTTTTGTTGCGTTGTGACATGATTTTATGTGGCCACTTGTTGGGGTTTCAATAAGAGTGAGGGGAGCATGATTTCGTGTTAAATTCGTGTCCCGAAGTGGTTCAGAAATTTATTTTTAGTGCCTTTTTCATTTTGTTGCAAGAGATGATTTTGGTCATTTCCGAGCTTTAATTGTGCCCAATTTTAAGGGAACAAGTTCAGTAAGATATTTAGGATCCTTGAAGGAGTCAATTTTTGAATTTCTAGCATGAGTCCCAGAATCCCATTTTGACTCAATTCTTGTGCCCATCTTCAATTGTTGCAATTTTTTGTCTAAACAGTTGTTTTAATGTTGTGAACTTGTTATGTAAAATGGGAAAGTTATTGCCAATGCTTCAAGGCAACATAAGATTCATGAGAAGAATTACCCTACCCGTGACCTTGAACTAGTGGCGGTTGTGTTTGCCTTAAAGATTTGGAGGCATTATCTCTACGGTGTACATGTAGATGTGTTTACCGACCACAAGAGTTTGCAATATATGTTTAATCAGAAGGATCTCAATCTTCACCAATGAAGGTGGCTTGATTTATTGAAAGATTATGATATGAGTGTTCTTTATCACCCCGAAAAGGCTAATGTGGTGGAAGATGCTCTTAGTCAGTTATCTATGGGTGGTGTTGCTCATATTGAAGGAGATAAGAAGGAGTTGGTTTGAGATCTTCATAGGTTGGCCCGGTTGGGTGTTCAGTTAGTGGACTCCACCAAGGGTGGTGTTATGGTTTACAACGGCTCGGAATCGTCTTTTGTGGCGGATGTGAAAGCTAAGACAAGTCTTGATCCAATTTTGGTTGACTTAAAAGAAGTGGTGCGTAAGAAATCCATTGAGGCTTTCTCCCAAGGGGGAGATGGTGTACTTAGATATCAAGGTCATTTGTGTGTTCCTAATGTTGATGACTTGAGGGAACAGATCTTGTCAGAAGCCCACAATTCTCGTTATTCTATTCACCTGGGAGCCACCAAGATGTACCGTGATATATGGGAGTTCTATTGGTGGAATGGGATGAAGAAGGATATTGCGGAATTTGCTAATTGTCAACAAGTTAAAGTTGAGCATCAGAAACCGGGAGGTTTGTCCCAAGACATTAGCATTCCTACTTGGAAGTGAGAAGATTTGAATATGGACTTTATTGTTGGGTTGCCTCGCACCCGGCGACAACATGACTCAATTTGGGTTATTGTAGATCGGATGACGAAATTGGCTCATTTTATTCCCATCAAGGTTTCCTATTCGGCGGAGGATTTTGCTATGTTGTACTTAAGATAAATGGTAACGTTATATGGAGTGCCTTTGTCCATTATTTCTGATCGTGGTACCCAATTCACTTCTCAAATCTGGAAGTCTTTCCAAAATGGTCTTGGTACTCGTGTTAAGCTTAGTACGACCTTCCATCCCCAAACCGATGGGCAAGCAGAGCGTACTATCAAAAGTTTGGAAGACATGTTGAGAGCTTGTGTGATTGATTTTAAGGATAATTGGGATGACCATTTTCCATTGATTGAGTTTGCTTATAACAATGGCTATCACTCGAGTATTGATATAGCTCCATTTGAGGCATTGTATGGTAGGAGGTGTATATCTCCTATAGGTTGGTTTGAGGTGGGTGAAGTTGCCCTAATAGGTCCCTAGTTGGTACATGAGGCTATAGAAAAAGTTTGACTTATTAGAGAAAGTTTGAAAATGGCTCAATGTCGGTTAAAGTCATATGCCGATGTAAGAAGAAGAGATCTTGAGTTTGTTGTTCATGATTGGGTTTAAGTGAAAAGTTCACCCATGAAGGGTGTTATGAGGTTTGGTAAGAAAGGGAAATTTAGTCACCGATATGTAGGCCCATATCAGATTTTGAGACGTGTTGTTAAGGTTGCATATGAACTAGATTTGCCTAATGAGTTGGCATTGGTGCATCTGGTTTTCCATGTCTCTATGTTGAAGAAATATATTGGTGATCCGACTTCCATAGTTCCCTTAGAAGGTTTGTGAGTTAAGGAGAATCTTTCTTATGAAGAAGTTCTTGTTGAGATTTTTGACCGACAAGTCAAGAAGTTGAGAAAAAAAGAAGTTGCTTCCATGAAAGTGTTGTGGAGGAATCAGTTAGTTGAGGGTGCTACTTGGGAGGCTGAGGCCGATATGATGTCCCGATATCCTCATCTCTTTCCTTCTACTCCTACTCTAGCTTGAGGTAATAAGCTCCTCATGGTTCACTCTTTATTTTGGAGACATGTATCCTAGATGTTCCCATGATTTCTTTAATTATGCATGTTCATGAAAAAGTTTAATTTTTAAGAAAATGAGTTTATTTGATTGATATCTACATGTTTATGTGCATTTGAGTATGAATTGCATATAGACTACATGGTATGATGATATGAGCATGTTTCAGCTTGGAGTTGATGTTTCCTCCTCGGATATTAGCTTGAAGTTGATGTTTCCTCTTCGGATATGTGTATTGCATGCATGATGGGCTGTTAGATTTAGTTCAACCCCTCTTATGATGTTTTGAGCATGTCTTAGCTTGGAGTCGATATTTCCTCCTTGGTTAAGTGCATTTAGATGAAGTTGCATGGATCATTGGGTTGTTAGGTTCTCTCCTACTCTTTTCGTACTAGCTTGAATCTCATTCGAGGACGAATTATCCCAAGGAGGAGATATTGTAACACCCCGGATTCAATAAGGGCAAGAAAACAGTTTTCAGAAGTGGCAGGTGCTATCCGATGGAGGCCACCCACAGCCCGTGGATGGGACCACATACCGTAGGTGTGGTCTGTGGTTGGTCACCCCAACTTTTGACAGAATCCCAAACCCACGACCTCACCAACGGACCGTCGTTGGGTCCACGGTCCGTAGGTCAGGACCCCTAAATCAAGTTTCTAACCATAGACGACGGTGATGTAGAAGGACCGTCGGTCAGTCCACTCTCCGTCTGTCAGAGGTGTCGATGGTAGGTCGGCAGTTATTTATACGGGTAGTTGGGTCTTTTCCTAATTAGTCTAGCCTAATACTATGTGTTTTTACCCTTCAGTGACCCCTATATAAGTATTTTAACCTCAATATTTCCCCAATTGAAATCATTCTCTCAAAATTCTAAATTAAGAACAAGTCTCCTCTCCAAAATATTTCTCTCTCTAAGAAGTTTGAAAAAGAAGGATTCAACCTAGGGTTTGAAGTTAAGTTTCCATTCCTCCATTTGATGATAAGCAATTGGCTTTGAGGTATGATAGTTTTCATCCATGGATTCTTTCCATTCATGGAGTTCCCAAATTCTCCTAATTTAGAAGTTAGAATCCCCAATAGAGTTAGGGTTTTCTTCAATTTCCATGAATTCTCTTAATTATTGATTTAAATGATTGAATTATGATCTCTTTGCACGAATTGATTAAATATTATGATTTTATGACGATTCCCCTATGAACCCATGAAATCCCCATGTTTTCCAAGTTATGATTATATGATGTGGGTTTTGATTGTGAAAGAAGTGTTTTATGAAATTAAGCATGACTTGATAGATTTACATGAAATTATGATGAAATCCATGTCTAACCCATATTTTCTAGATGTGATGATTGAAAGTGGGTTTTGAACCTTGAAAGGTGAATTATGGAATTATGCATGTTCTTATGAAATCTATGCAAATGTTTTCAGGATGCTTTGAGAGTGAAATATCAATGATGATGTTGTTGTTGTGTTGTTGAAAGGATTTCTCATATACAGATGAAAGCATGATTGTGAAAGTTCTTCTCACCTAATTGAATCAAAGATAAATAGCTATTTTAATGAAACCTAGATTGGATTGATTATTGAACGATACCTTTCCATGGACAATGACTTAGCTTGGATTGGTTATAGAATGATACCTTTCCATGGATGACTTATGACTTAGCTTGGATTGGCAAGATGATGTGCCCTTCTATGGATAATAAAAACAAGTAAGAAATGACTATTCCGTGGGATTTATGCTTAGCACCGAGAGGATATTGAGATGGAAGCTCTCCCGTTAGTAGAAGCCGAGTTTCTAGAAGCAATCTCCTTATCCCTTACCTATGTTCCCCCATAGGATGATTTTCTAGATAGACATTAGCTAGTGGATCCACTTAAGCTAGAAATTCATGGTTCTACCTTGGAAAGTAGGACAACCCTTTTTGGTGTGGGAGACACCGGGGGATCATGTTATAGCTCACATGGTCTCAATGTCAGTTAAGGCTACTTCCCACAATAATAATGAATTAAGGTTACTTCAAGAAGTATCTCATATGTGTTCAAAGGCTTTAAAGATGTTAGCTTGCATTTACCATGTTTTATGACTCATGTTTGCTAACTCTTCTTATATCATGTTTTAGCTTGGTCAATTGCATGTCATGAAATGTCCTCTTTTAGCATCATTTAAATGTTTTATGCATAGCTATCATACTTGGTACATTATTTTGTACTAATGCATACTCTTGCCTACATTTCCCCAAATGTAGGGTCCGACAGTCAGCGTTCTCAGTTTTGTGGCTAGAGGTTGATTTGAGAGATTTCGAGCTTTGGTGAGTCCTCATGCTTCTAGGACGAATTTTCATTGTTTCAGTTTTCTTTCTTATTTTCAGTTTTGGACATGATGTATGGGCTAGGCCCAATTTCATTTTGATGTATTAGATGGCTATTGAGACAAAGTGTTTAGACTTCCACTTTACTTTTATAAAACGATGTTATGCTATACTTTTGTCATTTCTATACAATATTTTTAGACACCTTGAGATTTAGTTAATTTCTTTAAATGTTTTAAGCTTATGTTTGCTCGAGTTTGTCTTCCACTAAGTAGTCAGCAGAGCCTAGGGTTTGCTTGGGCACCAATAATGGTTTTCAAGTGTCTGCCATGTCTAGGGTGTAGGTTCGGGGCATTACAAACTACTCGCTTGTATTTTTTTAAAATTTATGTGTGATATTCAAAAGGTCAAAATTAACAAATGATGAATAATATGATTAAAGTATATGGGAATTGTAAAAGATAGCACTTGAGTGGTGATAAAAATGACCCTTTTTAATATTTTTCTGTCGGCTAATTCGACACAGTACTGTATCAGGTTACTAAAATGGTCATAACGTTTTACCCAAAACTTGAATTATTGCAAAATTGGTGGCGTTCGAAAGAAGATTCAAATACCTTTAATTTGATAGGTTATGGGAAATTTAAATCTTTATATTCTAGGAGATATGGTCATTTGAAGTTGACCCAAGTAACTTGAAATTGTTGTCTTTACCCTTTTGTTCTCTTTCTTATGTTATGAATGCTAAGTGGCTTGTATGGGGCCTCTCCGGGTCGTAAACTCCATGTTACACCTAGGGGGTGCCCTATCAGTATGGGAGATACAACTAGGGCATCAGTGCCCGTCTCAGCAACAGGAAGTGTGGAAGAGTCTGGAGTGACTCCACTAGACCCGGCCTCTGAAGTCTCTCAAAGAGACCTCTCCAACGCAGCCTGAAGAATGACCTTTTCTGTCTCATGCAACTCGGTCAGTGTCTCAGTAGTACTGTGATCATCATGTCTTAGCTCCTCCTCATCAGTCTTCTCGGCCAAATCCTCATCAGCCCTATTATCCACATCCTCAGCATCGATCTCAGCATCCATAAAAGCCTCTAAACAGTAGAGGGAGGCACAACACTAGGCATCTCAGGCACCTCTAAAAGGGGAACCTCGCCCCAAAGTGTGGTAATGTCCATGGACTGTATCTAGGCCACCTCTTCCCTCAAAGTAGCCACTTCAGCCTTCAGAGTGTTTAAAGAACTCGAACTACCCCCTGCCTTCTCTTGAGCCTCAACCTCGCTGTCAACTCATCAAGCCTCAAATTATGGCTCGCTACCATCCCCTCACACTTTCTCATTCTCTCAATCACAGGTTCCAGGGCCTTTTGAATGATCTGGTCAATGAGCTGGGGCAAGTCCTTCTCAACCCGGACAACTGTCACATCAGTTGACCGGGCAAGGTTGCCCATCTTGTATTTCAATGCATGAATCAAGGGGGGATGGGAGACAGGAGAAGGGGAAGGCCTCACAGTAGTAGTGGCATCAGCAGCAGGCTGTACAGATGCAGTAGTGGAGGGTGGTGCAGAAATACCTGCCTGCTCCATAGAAGGAGTAGGTGTGCGGGTCTCAGGTGTTAGGGTAGTAGGGGTGACCACTGGAGTAGATTCTGGTGGTGGTGGCTTCCTCTAAGCCGCATCATCTCTCAAATGCTCAGCCTCGATCCTCCAAAGGTCATGGGAAGAGACTGGAGTACTCTTGACATCGATTTTCCCTCGAAAGGAAACTCTAGCCCTCTGGCATAGCTGAGTAATGAGCACCGAGAAGGGAAGAGATGTCTGCTCCTGTCTAGATCGAAGTAATATCTCCTCCACTATTATTCCTCCCACATTGATCTTCTCCCTCTCAATGACAGAACTAACTAATACAGCCTTCGGATGATGGAGTATATATTCATTTTGAGACGGCATCACATTGCTACTAATAAACTCGAACTAGTATCTTGCCACTATGCTCAGACTTTGTTTTCTATCTTGGCACCTTCAGCCATCAAAGAAAGAGAAGAATCAGAGATCAAGGGTGCTAGCCAACCCTTCATAGAATCCAAATCATGTCGCATCCGAAGTGAATATATATCGGATTCAAAGGTCGTTATGTCTAATGTGCTATTGATGGATCCTGCATCGCATCAAACTTTATTTCCCGTACTTCCACTTCTTTAAGTTGTTTCTAGGTTGTTCCCTTTCACTTCATTGAGAGGGCCTGAGCATAAGCCACATAGAACTCCCTCACCCAAGAAGGAATGTAAGGGTTCCTTTCCTTTCTAAAGCTTTCGAACCGATGGAATTGAGTGGTATCCCAGATGGCTAGGTAGTCGCTCATCACTTCATCAGTGGAGAGTCATCTTTCAAAAATAGTCCATTCTCCTACAACTTTAAGCCTATTTAAGGATCTTAGATCTATAAATTGAAGGACTTTGGAATTCGGTGCTTGTGAAGACGAGGTGTGCACCAACTTGGATCTAATTTATGGCCTCATCAACCCTAGGTTGTACCCTATCTTGGGTAGATGATTGTGGGGTGGTGGTTTGTCGATGTTTGGAAGCCATTGTAGGCTCATTTATTGTTATCCCCGATGTCTTTTAAGTGGAGGAGGAGGAGGAAAGGGCTCTCTATCCGACTCCATGTCGAAACACAACTATCTGCTTTCTTTTGGTTCTAGCCATTACCTGCAAATAACACATTCAAACAATAGAATTGTGAAGGTTACTTTAATTCGGATGTGAATTGAAACAAATTTGAAAAACATTCCTGAGGCTCGCCTAACAGGAAGGTGATATGCCAAACAGGATCGACGAACTCCGGTGATCTTGCTGAATCAAATAGTGTCAAAATATTCAGGGCTCAGGCACACTAGGTGGAGTTAATGCCAACTCGGCGATTTGTCGAGTTGGTTTCGGTGAGCTAAGACAAGTCCGCCGAATCTGACAGTGCAAAAGGGAAAGTAACAGGCGTTAAGGGCAATATTCTCTACCACTCGGTGATTCGCCAAGTGGGTTCTACGGACTAAGACAAGCCCGCCGAATGGAACAGTACCTAAGGTCATGCACATGCTCAAGAAGGCGAGCTGAGTCTTACTCGGTGATTCACCTAACTTCCTTGGCAGGCTAAGACAAGATCACCGAACAGGAAGTTCATCCCAGTACCATATTTTCTCAGAAAAACCAACACACACAACTAGTTTCCCCCAACATTACAATCCACCTAGATGTTTTTCTACCCATATGTACTCATCTTTCCCCAATTATCACTAAGCATTGCACTAATTGATGATTTACACTTAAGAAAGTAGTAACCATGTATATCGTTGGGCAAATCATGCAATCGGGTCAACACTGAGCGACTCATACTTCATTGACATCAAATTAGGTACAGACCCAGCAAAATTATCAACTCAATTCAGCAATTCAACCAACACAAAATTAATTCATCAATTTTATAGCCTTTCACAATTAAAATCACAGGGGCATAGTTCAATCCAAACAATATGATGCTAACCATCGAAATCAGGCACTTAAACACAGTTAAAGGGCTCAAGCCTACACCCCATATGCATTCTAAATACAAAATCATCAACAGGAAGTCGAAACACCAACCTTAAAGTCGAGAATAATGATGAACTGAGGGATCAGGGTTGGGTTGACACAAACTTCAAGCAAATGCACTCCTAGAACCTTAAATATGCTCACATGAGGCTCACAAACACTCAAAATTCAAAATGCAAGAGGAAGGAATCAAAAAAGGCTCTCAGATTTTAAAGATATTGATTTTTGAATTTGAAAAGACCCTTGGTCTTTTATATCAGGCCCATTCAGCGATTATAACTAATGTCGTTGAACGTGTTCGGTGAATCTCCAACGGGATCTTAAGATCACCGAACATGCCTGAACAAACACCAAACCTGAAGGCTGATTTTGCTGACCCGATATAGTCCGCTTAATGCATTTTGGAGAATCGCCCTTTGGAGTTCAGATTGCCTATCTTGACAGTGCACTTTTCCATCATTTCAAGCTTGAAAGGTAGAAAAGAACTAGTCCGCTCAATGCCTTCGGTAGATTGTCGTTTGGGTTTTGCATCACCTAAGTTTCCCTTTTCAATCTTCCAACTTCTTATTAACCTGCACTCACATCGCACGTTATTTGAAAGCAGTAAAATAACAATAAAGACTTGGGTTGCCTCCCAAGAAATGCCGTATTAACATCGTGGCTCGACATATTGCTCAAATTCAACAATTATTTTTGGGGTTCGGGATGGTATCACTAGGAAAAGTTCCATTTTTCCTTGGATTTAGATGAGTAGAAATTTGACCTAGCTGGGTCACTAGCTGCTTGATAGAAATTGAGTGTGAAATCACCGTCTGAGATAAAGTGGAAAAGTCATTTTTCAAATTCTTCAACACTTTATCGGACCCTTTAACCTTGTTATACATCCTTACAAGCATGTCTTCCACCCGGCTTCCTTCTAGCCCAGTTGATTCTTTTGGGCGTGGACGATCATGGGGAGGCACGTATCTATCTTTGTCCATCTCCCTATCATTCCAAGTGTCACCCCGCCAGTCCCTCCAACCACTATCTCTATTCTTGTTCCAACCTTGGTTCCCACCTTGTCGTTGATAATTTTTATGAGAATCCCCCCCCCTAACTTGATTTCCCAAGTATTAAACTTCTTCATTGTATAATTCCTTGAATTTAACATCATCCTGATACTGCCCACTGTTGGTTCCAACCGCATTCACTGACTTGGTTGCACCTCCCATGACATGTTTGGATAACAAATCGATTTGGGTCATCATTTTGGCCATGTTTTCATCCCTTTCATGGTCCTTCTCGATTTGTTCTTTTCTTAAACCAACTTGTAGAAGGGGCACTTGGTCCTCCCTAGTATTTCATACTCGGTTGACCTTAGTCATATCATCTAGCAACAAAGCAGCTACATCATACGTCTGCCTCATCAATCCACCGTGGACTAAGTGATCATTCACACCTTTATTGAGTTAATCAAGGCTGCAATAAAAGTATTGCAGCAGTAAATTGTCCAGAACGCCATGCGTTAGACATTGGAAGAGTAACTTCTTGAACTTCAGCCACATTTCATGCAAAGGCTCACCTCCAATACATTTCAAAGTTTGAATTTGGTGATGAAATTTAACCACCTTTAAGGGTGGAAAGAATCTTTCCTAGAATGCTTTAGTCAGCTCATCCCACGGAGTAATAAAATCATTTGTCAACTCTGCCAACCATCTTGTAGCCTCTCCCGTCATAGATAATGGGAATAACCTCAACCTTATGTATTCTTGGGAGATATTCTTAAAACCAAAGGGTCGACACACCTCCTTGAGATTCTCAAGGTGTTCATGGGGATACGTAGGAGCTAAACCCCAAAAGATTCCATTCATTTTGAGCAATTGTATCATAGTTCGGGTGATGTGAAACACCGTCATCCCAGTTGTAGGAGGCATCTTGATTGCTCCCGTGGTTTGAATGACATTAATGGTCATGCATTGAGATGACCCATATTTTCATTTTGACCATCTTGACTGTCATTGTCAGTCTCATGGTCACTCATCTTGTCAACCTTCAAATCAGCTAACAACAACACCAAACAACAAATCTACTACAAATAAACCAAACTAAAATCTATTTTCTCAATTAGAATTCTCAACCACCACTCCCCGGCAGCGATGCCTTTTTTTATAACGGTCAAATCAACCTCCTAGACAAACTAAAAGAGTGAGCAATCATCATCAATAAAACACTAAATGAAGATTCGGGGTCGAATCCCATAGGGAATGGAAAATCGTAGCGAAATCTTTATCAAGAAATTTGGATTTTAAATCAGCTCATTTGTACTAGTTAGAACAATTGGGTGTATGGTACCACCAACTTAATATAAAGTTTTGGTTATCAATTATCTCAATTAAACTAAAATCGAAATAAAATCAAGAGTTAACAAACAATCTAAGGGTGCGGGGTTTTGAAATCGACGTAACATAGGGTGAATGTGTTGCTCTATAATAAAGTACAAACATGAATAGGCTAAGTCATCTTCAATGAAGCTAATCTTCTTTCAATCTCAAAGCATCTATGCATAGAATTTCCTTTCAGTCTCATCTAATTGCCAATCCTAAATAACCCAATACCTTACTTTATCCTAGCTACAAGAATAGGGCAACTAAATACTACCCATAACCTCTTTTTCAAGCAAGCCATAGACATCATACCTTAATTGCTAGTATTAAACTAATTACCCACTCTAGTTAATCTCTTGTGAGCATCAATCGGAGATCAAAAGTAGGAATTAAGTTTGCAACCTTAACCCATAATTTAACCCCTTGCTAATTAGACTAAATTCATGCATGAACACCAACAAAATAGAGAATACCACAATACCCACTACATTAAATCAACACCCAACCCCATTAGAGCACCCCTAGATCTTGGGGTTTTATCCACCCATTAGAAAAAGTAAAGAAATTATACCTTCCATAAAAGCAGCCATGGGTAACTTGAAATCAAGTAATTAAGAGTAAACCCACTTTGGATTCAACTTCAATTTTATCAAAATCAAATCCCAAATTGTAAAACCCCAAGAAATAGAAGAGTGTTCTTTCAAAAGTAAAGTGTTCTAAATCTATTGTCTAACTCCAACTCGAACTCAGTTGTCCACTCTATTGAAAATTGTATCCTTTGGGCTATTTATACTTTCCCAAAATTTGGCCCAAAATCCACTAAATAAAAAACTCGGTGACATTAGTCAGACTCGCAAAATACTCTCGGTGAAGAGCCCTTCGCTCCTAAGCTTGCCTTGTGATGATCTAGGCTTTATGTGTTTGGACCTCAGTTGGCGGACTCGATTGAGTCAGCCTGTCACGTTCGGTGGATCGCTGAATACCACCTTAGTTCACCTTTAGAGCATTAAATATTTACCTTGCACACTATCAATTTGGGCGATGTGCAGCAGGATCGCCTTTCTAACTCGGTGCATCGCTTTCTCTTCTAGAGTTCGCCGACCTTCTTTGGTAGACTCAAGTGCTATGTATTGTCAATTTGGGCGAGGTCGTGCTCAGTTGGCGATTCGCCCTTCATGTTAGGCGATCAACAATGTTTCCTTTGTATTTCTTTTATATTTTTGGCTGTTCTTTCAAACTCCAGACCTTACCTTGTCTAATTGCCTTCATAGCTGAAAATCATCAATATTGGATTAGAAAAGGACAAAGTTAGGCATTGAGGACATTAATTATTATGCTAAATGGACCTTAAATGAGTGCAAAATTTACCACTCATCAATGCAACCCGAATTAAACATAGTATCAGTCCAAAAAATGGACCAGTGGAGAAAATAGGAATCCATAGTGGCTCGAAAGAAGCAGCTCACCCTCGGATTCAGGAAATGTTGGAGTCATAATTGAGGGGGTGAAACAGCTGCCGAAATATTCCATGTACTCAAAAAAGAAAGAGCAAGTGCAATATCAGTACAAAAAATCCATAATGTACTGGTAGAATCATCAGCCAGCTCTAGTTATATGAAATATGAAAAGGTAACCACAGCTAAGTAAAACAGTTAGCATAAAGTTATAACCACAGTCAGAACATAACCCAGACTACCAGTCCTCATCGTGACATAACATTCACAATAAACATGATCATGAACATTACAAAAAAAAACAACCTAGTTCACTCATGGAACCCATACACAAACAATCATATGTATCAAGCGTGGTACCCAAGTCAACCATATAGATATCCCAGACTAGGAGTGGTACCCGAGCCAACCGATAATGTACCATGTGTGGTACCCGATCTAATCAAGAGGTATCATGTACCAGGTGTGGTATTCAAGACAAATGTTAGTATTTACTAGGCGTTGTACTCGAGGAAACCAACAATAACACATCACAATCACAATCACAATCAGAATGAATAAAATCACACGTTTACACCAAGTAAACACATTCATTCAATGAGATTGACAACTAGCTAACATTTCGGTTTATTCTCATTCCATTTCTCTAACTATACATTATATAGGTAATACTAACATAGTAGTTAGCAAGAACATATAAAAAAACAAGAAACAAAACAACCATCGCCTATCTCGAATTAAGGCCAACATGCTCTACTAAACCTGATCCTTCCCCTATTTATGATGCCTAGCTTGTTCTTGGTATAAAAACAATCAATATAATACATACTCATAACCCAAACGGCCTAAAAACAACTGGATTATATCCTAATCCCAATCCCCAGGCCAGTATCATGTTTATCCACCCAAATAATGGTTTTCCATTATTAAATCAAACATACCCTCCCTTAAGATCACCATCATAGATTCTAAGACTGAAAATCCAATTTCTAAGTTAGGGGAGTAATTAAATTACCTTTATCGATGATTACGATGGAAAATAGATGAAAATTGCCTTAGATAAGCTCTGCAATTCTCTAAAACGTTCTTGATTTATTATGGGTAGTTATTGGGATTTTTCTAAATTTTTTTGTGACTTACTCTACCATAGAGGCCCAATCCCGCTATAGTGACAGAGTTGTAGCGTGATATTCTGCTATAGTAGTATTGATCTGGACCGCCATAGCGGAATGCCCTCCACTATAGCGGCTTCCATGGGAATGAAACTCATAAATCCTTGATTTATCATGAGTTTACGGTATTTTTGATACATTTCACTTAGAAGTTGTATGTGTCTAGAGCTATATTGTGATAGAATTAATGTTTTTGTGCTATATTTGCAGGAAATAGACTCGGATGTGGTAGAGTGAGATGACAGCTAAAAATCTGCAGAAGAAGCCACCCACGGAAGTCACCTACGGACCATAGGTCCTTCGACGGTCCGTCGATGGGTGGCGTAGATGGAGCATCAGGAAAATCTGACCAAGTGTGGAACCACGGATGCAACTGACGGACTGTAGGTCGACCTACGGGTCATCCTGCACATCCGTCGATTGATTCTAGGTGTTGAAATTCCAGTACCTGATGAAAAAGAGTCTAAGTATGGAGCTACGGAAGGGACCTACGGACCGTAGGTCAAAGTCATCGAATGAAGCTGCGTCCTAGAAGTTTATTTCCTTATTTCATTTTCTTTTTGTTTAGGACATGTTTTTCTATAAATAGGGTATGTAAACCTTGTCTTTAAAGGGTTAGACAATATAGTTTACTTTTAGTTCTTGGTATTTTGTGAAATTAACTAGCAACTTTAGCAATTTGATTTCCTAATTTCATTTTATAAGATTTTGACTTTGCAATTCAATTGGAGATTTCGGGTTTCTTCTACTCTAATTGTAAGTTCATAAATTCTCTTTATCAAAACATGAATTGTGTTCTTTCAAGAATGAGTAGCTAAATCCACAACTAGGGTTGTGGGAACCATGAGAAATTAAAAACGTATGAATAATAATTAAGTAATTCTTGAATAGTATTTATGCATGTATTGGTAATTCTTTCACTTAGAAGTATTTTTAACGAGTGCACATGTTAGAACTCGCATTGTTGCTACTTGCCGAACCAAGGAGGTAGTTAATGAGAAAAGAATTAGCAACAGAGATTTCGTGGATGCTATCTAATAGTCTAATATCAATTGATGCGAGGGTGAAAACTAAGTCATACATTGATGTGATGTCTAATCTGAGTAAAGGGAAGGGTTAGTAAAATATACAATCGTAGCCGGACCAAGGTGCATAGTGAAATTCCTTATTTGGAGGACCAATCACTTAGGGATACCTATCTTACCAACTTTGCATGTAAAACACTAGGAAAGGATTACTATTATTAGGATTATCGCGTTAAAAGCTTATGGGGAACACATATGCCCTAGTTTCTCTCTCATATTGATAATAAAAAGTTTGAATCCTGCTCACTTGTCACTTGATCAACAATCATTTACTTGTTTACACAACCCCCTCTTTAATTACTTGTTTTTGGAAATAGTTTGACTAAATGGATATAATAGTGAGTTAAGTTCAAGTATGAACCATATTCCTCGTGGGATCGACCCCAACCTATAAGTTGAGTTCTTTATTTGACAGCGATCACTTAGACTTCTTTAGGGATATTTAATTTGAGCGTATCAAATTTTGGCGCCGCTGTCGGGGAATTTTGGCTTTTAGATTAAGTTTAACTACATTATTGAACTTTAGTAAGGTATTTCCTAATTTTACGTTTTGTTTTTTTTGTTTTTATTTTCTACAGGTTTCTACTCTAGTGTATGCCAAGTACACGGAGTCGAGGCGAACCACTGACCCCCTACGATCCAGAGTTGAGTAAACTTTGAGAAAAATGGATAATCAAGGGGTCCAAAATAATCCAATCATAGAGGATCATGTAGAGGGACTGGAATTGCACCCTCCAGGAATTATTAATGTGCCTGCTCAGGTTCATGGTGGTAATCTAATTCGTAATGCAGAAAGGGTTCAGAATCCACCAGCACCGAGGTTTCATGAGTACTACATGGCTGATTATGATGCGACCACCTTAGATGGTCATGTTGTTCTTCAACCTCTACCTCCAGGTCACACATTTATGGTCACTAGCAGTTTGATACAGATGCCTACAGCGAGAGGGTTGTTTTCTGGGTTGGCTTCGGAGGATCCCTATGCTCATATGGCTAAACTTTCCAGTGTGTGCAAAAGTTGTGTTGGGCGGCCAGAGTTAGATATGGATGTTATAGGTCTGAGGGTCTTCCCACTATCATTAACCGGTGATGTCGCTATATGGTTCTCTGAGTTACCATACAATTTGATCTACACATGGGATCAGTTGCATAAGGTCTTCACAGCGAGATACTTTTCGGTGTCCAAAAAGCTCAATCATAAGGATAAGTTGAACAACTTCACAACTCTACCAGGAGAGTCGATCAGCAGTTCTTGGGATAGGTTCACTGGATTCATCAGAAATGTTCCAAATCACCGCATTGATGATGAGTCATTGACAGAGTATTTCTATAGAGGGAACGATGACAATGGAAGGGCTGTGCTTGATACTATTACTGGAGGATCGTATTGTGAGTGCACCTTTGAGGAGATAGCTGAGAAGCTTGAACGGTTTTGCAAAACAACAAAGCCTGGAGCACTAGAAAGGCAAACATTAATAGGACCACGTTCGCTATTCAAGCCGCACCTATAAAAGCCAATGATGACATTCGGGAAGAGATGGCACAGATGAGAACAAAATTGGGTTTGGTACTAAAACATGTGAGTGGGAGTGCGGAAAAGGTAAATGCAGTGAACTATCTGACTAGGTCTCCACCACCACCACCAGTAGAGGAGTGCTACTATGAGGAGGATACGTACTTGGTAAATGATCAGACGGGGGGTTTCCGAACCAATGCCCAAGGTTCCAACTCGGATAATTAGTGCCAAGGTCAAGGAAACTAAGATTAGAACTATGGAAGCTACAATCGTTAGGGTAACTACAACCGTGAGGGTAACTATGTCCGAGATGGGAACTACAATCGCGACAATAATTACAACTATGGCAACAGAAATGATAAGGTGGGGCCCTATGTTCCGCCTGGTAATAGAGAGGGTGGTAGTAGTATGTTAAGAATTGAGGATATGATGCAGAAGATGATGAAGAGGTTCGATGCAACTGATGAGAATGTGAAAGAGATGCGAAACGACTTGTCTGGAATAGGTCAAAAAGTTGATGCCCATGTAGTGTCTATCAAGCAACTTGAACAACAGTTTAATCAGTTTTCCACCAATGCAAATCCACGTCAGCCTGACACACTTCCTAGCAACACCATCCAGAATCTAAAAAATGATGGGCATTGTATGGCTGTCACTACTCGCGGGGGAAAGCAGACCATTGATCCACCCATGTCGTCTGAGGTTGAAATTGTGGCAGAAAGAGATGATGATGAGATTGAGGTTACTAGAGAGCCCAAGAATGCTACAGAGAAGGAAGCAGAGGAGACCCAAAAATTTGTTCCCATGCCTAGACCTCCACCTCCATTCCCACAGAGATTGGTGAAGAAGATCGAAGAAGTAAAATACCGTAGGTTCATTATTGTGTTGTAACAGCTTTCCATCAATGTTTCGTTGATAGAAGCTTTAGAGCAAATGACTGGGTATGTGAAGTTAATGAAGGATTTGGTGACCAAAAAGAGGGCCGTTATTTTTGAGAATGATGAGAGGTTGCAACATTGCAGTGCTATTACAACTAGGTCACTTGTTCAGAAGAAAGAGGATCCTGGTGCTTTCACTATTCCTTGTACCATTGGGTTGTTGCATTTTGTGAAGGCGTTGTGTGATTTGGGTGCTAGCATTAATCTGATGCCATTATCTATCTACAAGAAGTTGGTTTTAGGGGCTCCAAAACCGACTGCGATGCGACTACTCATGGCCGATAGAACTGTGAAAAAGCCAATTGGTGTTCTCAAAGATGTCCTTGTAAAAGTGGAGTCGTTCATTTTTCTGGCGGACTTTATGATACTTGATTGTGACATTGATTTTGAGGTTCCCATCATCTTAGGGAGACCATTCCTTGCTACTGGCCGCGCCTTGGTCGATATGGAGAGAGGGCAGATGAAGTTCTGATTGAATAATGAAGAGGTAACTTTCAATATTTGTAGGTCTATGAAGTAGGAAAGCGATCTCAAGTCAGTGTCAGTGGTGAATCATATTGTGGAGCAAGGTTTTGAAGTGTCTATCGAAGAGAGGTTGGGTACTGATGCACTGGCAGCGGTAATAATGAATTTTGAGGATGATGGTATTGAAGACTATGATGAATTAGTTGCCGCACTTGATATATTAGAATTCCATTCCAAGCTAAAAAAATTGGAGCTAGATATGAAGAATCGTGACTCTCCACCCGCAAAACCTTTTGTTGAAGAAGCTCCAAAATTAGAGCTCAAGGCTCTACCATCGCATTTGAGATATGTATTCTTGGGGAGAGATGGCACTTTACCGGTAATCATTGCGGTCGATTTGAGTGAGGTACAAGTAGAGGCTTTGGTTTCTGTGTTGAAGAGGTTCAAACGGGCGATTGGATGGACTATTGCTGACATTATTTGAATTCCTCCTAGCATTTGTTCTCATAAAATCCAACTCATGCCGTACAGTAAGCCTAGTATTGAGCACCAAAGTAGATTAAATCCCCCTATGCAAGAGGTTGTGAAAAAAGAGATCATTAAATGGTTGGATGTTGGAGTCATTTATCCCATTGCTGATAGTAATTGGGTGTGTCCTATTCAGTGTGTGCCTAAGAAAAGGGGAATCACCGTGGTTCCAAATGCTAAGAATGAGCTTATTCCACTGAAGTCGGTGACTGGTTGGAGAGTGTGCATGGACTACCACAAAATTAATGCATGGACAGAAAAAGATCACTTCCCAATGCCGTTCAAGGATCAAATGTTGGATCGCCTCGCTGGTAGGGGTTGGTATTGTTTTCTAGATGGGTATTTGGGCTTCAATTAAATCTCCACAGCACCGAATTACCAATAGAAGACCACCTTCACTTGTCCTTATGGGACGATCGCATTTAAAAGGATGTCATTTGGGTTGTGTAATGCTCGAGCGACCTTCTAGCGTTGCATGATGTCGATATTTTCAGATATGGTGGAGGACACTATTAAGGTATTTATGGATGATTTTTCTGTGGTTGGTGACTCGTTTGATGGTTGTTTGATGCATCTGGCCGAGGTACTGAAACAATGTGAAGAGTGCAATCTTGTGCTCAATTGGGAAAAGTGACACTTCATGGTGAAAGAGGGGATAGTTCTGGGTCATCACATTTCTGAGAAAGGTATTGAGGTTGATAGAGCCAAAGTTGAGGTAATAGAAAAGCTTCCATAACCTATCTCTGTAAAGGGTGTTAGGAGTTTTCTTGGGCATGCAGGGTTCTACCGGAGGTTCATAAAAGATTTCTCAAAAATAACACAGCCATTGTGCAAATTGCTCTAAAAGGAGTCTTAGTTCTATTTTGATGATTCTTGTCTGACAGCATTTGGAGAATTGAAGGCTAAATTAACTTCTATACCTATCATTATTTCACCGGATTGGGGACAACCATTTGAAGTTAAGTGTGATGCGAGCGGGGTGGCGCTTGGGGTCGTATTGGGCCAGAGGCAGGAAAAGATTCTTCATCCGATTTACTATGCCAACAAAGCTCTTAATGTGGCCCAAAAGAATTATACTGTGACTGAACAGGAACTCCTTGTTGTGTTTTCGCATTCGAAAAATTTAGGTCCTACTTGCTTGGTTCTAAGGTCATAGTGCATAGTGACCATTCTGCATTGAGGTATCTCATGGCGAAAAAGGATGCAAAACCGAGGTTGATTAGATGGGTGCTGTTGTTGCAAGAGTTCGAGTTTGAGGTAAAAGATAGAAAGGGGACGGAAAATCAAGTAGCCGATCATTTGTCCAGATTAGATGCGGAGGCTATGATCAAGTTTGAAGATGGTGTTGAAATTAATGATGCATTCCCTGACGAGCAAGTGTTGGCAGCTTCTAATGACCTTATCCCTTGGTTCGCAGATTTTGCTAATTATTTTGCAAGCGATTTGGTTCCATCGGATTTGTCATTTCACCAAAGGAAAAAGTTTATGCATGATGTGAAGAAGTTTTTTTGGGATGAGCCTTACTTGTTTCGTATTTGTGCTGATGGGATTATTCGTCGTTGTGTGCCCGAGGTTGAGATGATGAGTATACTCGAGGCGTGTCGTTCATCACATGTTGGTGGGCATCATAGTGGTATTCGGACTGCTCATAAAATCTTGCAGTGTGGGTATTACTGGCCTACCATCCACCAAGATGCTCATGATTTCGCCAAGTCTTGTGACCGTTGCCAAAGAGAATGAGGAATTTCAAAGAGGCAAGAGTTACCTATGAATCCGATATTGGTAATTGAGTTATTTTATGTTTGGGGCCTCGACTTCATGGGTCCATTTGTGAGTTCACATGGGATGAAGTATATTCTTGTTGCGGTTGACTATGCATTGAAATGGGTGGAAGCAATTGTGCTTTCAAACAATGAGGGTAAGAGTGTCACCGCATTCCTGAAAAAGAATATCTTCTCCAGATTTGGTACACCTAGGGCGATTATCAGTGATGGAGGTTCCCACTTTTGTAATAAATTGTTCAACGCGTTGCTAGAGAAATATGGAGTTCATCACAATGTAGCTATTCCTTACCATCCGCAGTCTAGTGGGAAAGATGAAGTGTCTAACAGAGAGATAAAGCAAATCCTTGCAAAGACTGTGAACGCCAACAAAATGGATTGGTCAAGAAAGCTTGATGATGCTCTATGGGCCTATTGTACCGCATTAAAGACTCCCATAGGTATGTCCCCCTACCAACTTGTATATGGGAAGTCATGCCATTTGCCGGTAGAGCTAGAGCATAAAGCCATGTGGGCGCTAAAGAAGTTGAATTTGGATTGGGGCACCGCATCGAGTCAAAGAGTGAATGAGCTTGATGAGTTTCGCCTAAAAGCTTATGAAAGCTCAGCCTTGTACAAGGAGAAGATGAAGAAGTATCATGATCAAAAGATTGAAAAACGTGAATTTGTTGTGGGTGATCTGGTTTTTATATTCAACTCAAGGTTGCGCTTGTTTCCTAGCAAGCTCAAGTCCAAGTGGATCGGGTCATTCAAAGTCACTCAAGTATTTCCACATGGAGCGGTAGAGCTAGAGAACAAGGAGGGAACAAGGTTCAAAGTGAACAGGCAGAGGATCAAGGTCTACATGGGGAAATTGGAGAGTGTGCAAGAAGTGATTGAGGCCTATTATCTTGATGAAGTCTGAGTAATCAAGGGGTCTGCATCATGCCGCGACGTTAAATCAAGCGCTGCTTGGGAGGCAACCCAAGATGTACAATCTAGCCAACTATAGGTTGTTCTTTGCGATATAGGAGTTTTATTCTTTTATTTTGATTTTCTTGTAGCTCTTTTGATAGGTATTTTATTTTTGTATTAGTGTTGGCTAGATATAAAATAGGGTTCGTGTCAAAAAAGTGTCCAGAAAATGTAAAAAAAAAAATCCTAATGGTTGCTACGTGTGCAGGAACGAAAGGCAAAATCTGCAGAAAAATAGTTGTGCAGTGGTCGACGGACCCCATCGACGGTCCGTTGGTCCATCCACGGACCGTGAATGGCTTTCGTAGATC
This sequence comes from Solanum etuberosum, assembly GCA_029582245.1. Classification (NCBI taxonomy): domain Eukaryota; kingdom Viridiplantae; phylum Streptophyta; class Magnoliopsida; order Solanales; family Solanaceae; genus Solanum; species Solanum etuberosum. The sequence goes on along the minus strand of JAJONR010002609.1, from coordinate 6,092 downwards.
CCAAGTAAGGCTTCAAATTTTTCTAAATGTCAGAGTGACCTACGGACCTGACCTACGGTCCGTAGGTCGACCCATGGACAGTCGACGGGGTCTCGTGGGTCCAAAACTAGGGTTTGCCTGACCCGACCCGGACTTCTTATAAAATAAAACCTTTCATTTTAAATTCATTCCCCCACGTTCAAAACTCTCTCCCAACCATTTTTCAACCCTCCACATACCCAAAATCATCCATTTATCTCCCATATCACTCCCACAATCCATTCCCCAAATCGTATTAATCTCACATTCTCCCCTAAATCAATCCCTCACTTCTACTCTTCTTCCCCAACGATTCCAAAAGTTCGGGTTCGGTGTTGAAAGGCTAGCAAAGGGTCACGGATAGCATTGCAACACACACTCACCATTGTTGTTTTCTTGTAAGGTAAGTTGATTTCTCCCGAACTTTGAAATTCTTCATAGTTTCCATTTGAAATCACAACAATGAACTTGACCTTGGGTTGTTAGTTTCGTGTTTGAATGTTGAATTATAAGTTAGAAACACCTTTGTATTGATGGTAGGTGAGTGTGTAATTACTTAAAACCTAATAAATCAAGTAATGGGTCTAATTGGATGTTTTGACTTAGAGTTCGTAGTTTGATGTGTTAAAATGTGAAATTTTGTGCAATTGGAACCCTAAGGGTGATAAACTACCATATTACATGTTGAAATGCATGTATAGACATAGTTTGTTTGTAATTATTGAAAGAAAAGGCATAAAATTGAGTCAAGTTCTGTAACCTGGCACAGAACTGACCCACGACTCCCCGTCCACGGACCGTAGGTCACCCTACGATCCGTAGGTCAAGTCCATGGGTCAGTTGCACACAAAGTTCTTACCAAGTGTCGAACAACGGTGTGGACTACGGTCCGCTGTTCCATCGACGGACCATTCTGCACATCCGTGGTTCCCACATCTGGGACCTATTTTTAACCATCTGACCCACAGTGGGGACCCACAGACCGTCGTTCCGTCGACGGACCGTAGGTACCCACCGTAGGTCGACGGTTCAGCTACTGTCCAGATTTTTTTAGTTTTTTTGTTTTGGTCCGACTCTTGTTCTAAAATTATTCCATGAGTATTATTGCACTATATTGGTACTAACTAATCTTCCACAGGTACCATGGCCCCAAAGCAAGCTCCGACCTACACCGCCAAGGGCAAATCAAAATCCGTTGCTCCCTCTTTTCGGCTGATCGATGAGGATACGGATAGGGAACACATTCCACCTCCCACCAGGACCCCCCACCACACTGCTCCCCGCACTACATGGAATAGAGCCCCGCAGGTGAGCTCCGACGTGGTCACTGCCCCCAGTCTGAGGAGGGGGCCACACCAATCGGCTCACATGCTGTCTCTGAGTCCCCATTAGGCTTCAGCTCCAGCGGCAGCACCTCCTCTTCATCTGCGTCTAATAGCATAGGAGATACTATAGTACCCCCCCCCCCCGTTCTGAGCCTGCACCAGTTGCTACAGAGCCTAACAGGTGGTGCGTGGAGGGCCAATTTAAGATATACACCGATGCTCGCATACTAAATGAGCACGAGAAGATGGCCCGACTAGTCACTGAGGAGCGTCGGGTTCTCACAGGTAGCCTCCACACCCCTCCATTCATTGAGGAGCTCTTCCGTAGGCACTTGTGTGAGTGGATGGCATGGCCCTCAAGCACGTACATTGAGGAAATAGTCAGGGAGTTCTACGTTTCCTATGTCGCCACCGTTAGAGGGCCCATCTCCAAGCAGACCAAGCCCACCGCTCAGCCTCCATTTGCGGCTACACTTGTACGGTGTTTCACTGTGGACATCTCCGAGACCACCCTCCACAGGTTTATCTATGGCCTGGACCATACTTTGCCCATCAATACAGCAGAGTTTGACTATCGCATGGGCGTCATTCTGAGTGGGGCATTTCATAGGAATGCTGAACAGAAGGAATCACTTATTAGGTGGCTAGCACAACACCTTGCCACAGATGGAGAGAGCGCAGAGTGGTTCAGTACTCCGAGCTTGGGCATTAGGAAGGCTACACTAAATTTTGCTGTAAAAATTTTCTGGCTTCTCGTGCGAAATAGACTATCCCCTACTCAGGCGGACAATGTGGTCACATGGGACTGAGCGGTGATGGTTGCAGCCATGGTAGCAGGGTTTGAGGTAGATTTTATCTGTATACTAATCACGGAGATCCATGAGAGGGCCTTCAAGGCCACCACCACTTTGCCTTTCCCCTGCCTCATCTTCCAGCTTTCTAGGGACTCAACGGTACCAGTTTGGCACTGTGACCGATTGCTTCAGGCAACCAAGACTCTGGATATCGGCCTTATTCGGGATGAGGCAAATGTAGCTGCACCTCACAGAGAGCCACAGGTTGTGGTACCACCGTTGAGAGATGATCTTGCTGCGGATGTGGAGCAGATGCAAGTGGATGACACTGCCCTCCAGCTACTACAGCGGATGTCCAGGCTCCTTCGTCACCGGCCGCCAGTCAGGCTCCTAGCTCATCCCGAGCCATGCCCTCTTTAGTTTCCACCGCTATCCCTCTAGCCCGAGTCCAGAAGCTGGAGACACAAATGGCCACTCTGCTTCAGCGTGTGAAGCCTTGGATGCATCGATCGATAGCGGAGTCCGAGGCGAGGGTTGAGCAGAGGATGGAGCAGATGATGGACCAGAAGGTCCAGGCCATTCATAAGTGTATGGATGCCTTTCAGTTACGAGTCCTAGAGAGGCCAGCCCCGACCGTTGACGTGACCACTTTCCAGCAAGAGTTGGTGAGCCTCCGTGCTGATGTTGCTACACTACTAGCCCCCCCAGAGACTGAGCCAAAGTCTACCCCAGTGGCACCGAAGGATGAGGTGGTGATGACTGCCTTATTCGGTGATATTATGCCACCACCAGACTCTTCTCGTGCTGCTGGGAAGCGCCACCACTCTGACCGCACTTCTGATGCTCATGAGGAGCGCAGATTGAAAAAGAAGGAGCGCCAGCAGACTTAGGAGGCTCGGAGAGCTTCCCTACTTGATGAGGAGTTGAGACAGCAGTGGGCCCGCTAGGTGGATATTGGACCATCTGGCAGAGTGAGCAGTATTGAGGGTGCTACTAGTGTTGATGCGGGCGCTACTGATGGCGTCCCGAGTATTGATCCAGTGGGCTTCGAGAAACTGGACCCACCTGCTTCTTGAGTGTCTTCGGCACATCTGCACCACAGGTTTGCTTCACCTTCACCCTATGCTTTAGTTTATTGCTTTCTGTGCATTGAGGGCAATTGTAATTTATTTTTTTGGGGTGGGGTAAATGGATTGGAATGTTAGGGTGAAGTCTGAGTAACCCAACTCACAATCCTCCTTTAGGGTTTTCTTGCCTGTGTTCTTTTCCTCCAAAGGCCTATTTACTTTTATGTTGAACCGGCATGTTTAGGAATGTATGTGTAGAACTAAGAAAAGAATAAAAGCATGATGGCATAAAAAGCATGAAATTGATACTCATCCAAAAAATGGCAAGATGTGCTAGAATCTATAGGCTTGATGAGTAATCTGATAATCTGATAATCTGATAATGAAACAATGTGCCAAGTGTGAGTGAGAAAAGTTTGAATGTTCAGACAGTAGTGTGCCAATCTAGAACTTGCCCCGTTGGTCCTGCTAAGATAATCTAGACGAGAAGCTAGGAAATGATCATAGGCCCTTGTTCTGATAAGTCCACTAATGCCTAAAATGATCCTACCAAATGAAATAATGTTCCCTTTGATCAGAATGTTTGAGCCTAAAATAGATCAATTCTTTCTAAACACCTAACTCACCTTCCCTTAAATAATATGTCTTGGCCCTGGTCCCTCCTTGGACATGTGCACCTTGACTTAGGCCAAAATCCTAAGTTGAGGGTGGCTAATTCAAAAAGTTACCTTGATATTGGCCCTGGTCCGACATCGGATATTGTGTTCCTCAACCCTTGTAAAAAGCATAAGTTGAGGGTGGCTTTGAAAAAGGAAACTGAAAGAAAAAGGGTATGAATAGAGTTGTGGTTGAAAAGAGGAAAAGAAAAGAAAAAGATAGAAAAAGATGTGACTTTGTTCAAAAGATGAATGACAAAAGTGCTGAAAGAAATAAAGAAATAAAGAAGAAAAACAAAAAGAAGAAAAATGAAAAATATGAGCTACAAAGTCAAAGGTCACATCAGGGTTGAAGAAATTCAAGGGAAAGAAAAGCAAATAAAAAAATGTCAAGAGTTGGTTGAGAAAAGAGGTAAAAAGCCAATGTAATGTCAAGGAGGGCAGAAAGTCACTAAAAAGTAACCAAATATATCCTACCTGACCCTGAGCCTACGTTACAAGCTAAGAAAGTCCTATAGTGATCCTAGTAACTAGTTTGGAGAGTTTATGCAGTGAAAAAAAGGGCAAGCCTATGGTATTGAGCACTAACTGTACTTGAAGTCACTTCTGAGCGTGAGTGTTGAATGAATCCTTAAACTCAAAAATTTATATTTATTGTGTGAAAAAGGGATTTCGTTTGAAGTGAGGGCACTAGTTACATTGTTGGAAAATTGGTACCTTGGTGATTGTGAAAAGTGTATGTTGTGATGTCTATTGGTCAATCTATGTCATATCTTGATCCGCATGAGTTAGCTTGTTGAGTCTAGATGAAAAGGTTTGCACTAAATAAAGGATGTGAGTTAGAAAGCCATGTGATTTCTTGAGTTTGAATGTTTGCTGCTACACAAGTGTCGTTTAGAGTTTAGTGCGTCGCTTGAGGACAAACAATGAGTTTAAGTTGAGGGTGTTGATATACCGTGATTTTACGGTAATTTTGATACATTTCACTTAGAAGTTGTATGTGTCTAGAGCTACATTGTGTTAGAATTAATGTTTTTGTGCTATATTTGCAAGAAATAGGCTTGGACGTGGTAGAGTGAGATGACAGCTGAAAATCTACAGAAGGAGCCACCAACGGAAGTCACCTACGGACCGTAGGTTCTTCGACGGTTCTTTGATGGGTGGCGTAGATGGAGCATCAGGGAAATCTGACCAAGTGTGGAACCACGGATGCAACTGACGGACCGTAGGTCGATTGATTTTGGGAGTTGAAGTTCCAGTACCTGATGAAAAAGAGTCTAAGTATAGAGCTACGGAAGGGACCTACGGACCGTAGGTCGACCCACGGTCCGTAGGTCGAAGTCGTCGAATGAAGCCGCGTCCCAGAAGTTTATTTCCTTATTTCATTTCCTTTTTATTTAGGATTTGTTTTTCTATAAATAGGTTATGTAAACCTCGTCTTTAAAGGGTTAGACAATAAAGTTTACTTTTAGTTCTTGGTATTTTGTGAAATTAACTAGCAACTTTAGCAATTTGATTTCCTAATTTCGTTTTACAAGATTTTGACTTTGCAATTCAATTGGAGATTTCGGGTTTCTTCTACTCTAATTGTAAGTTCATAAATTCTCTTTATCAAAACATAAATTGTTTTCTTTCAAGCATGAGTAGCTAAATCCACAACTAGGGTTATGGGAACCATGAGCAATTAACAACGTATGAATAATAATTAAGTAATTCTTAAATAGTGTTTATGCATGTATTGGTAATTCTTTCTCATAGAAGTCTTTTTAACGAGTGCACACGTTAGAACTCGTCTTGTTGCTACTTCCCGGACCAAGGAGGTAGTTAATGAGAAACGAATTAGCAACAGAGATTTAGTGGATGCTATCTAATAGTCTAATGTCAATTGGTGCGAGGGTGAAAACTAAGCCATACATTGATGTGATGTCTAATCTGAAGTAAAGGTAAGAGTTAGTAAAGTATATACTCGTAGCAGGACCAAGGTGCGTAGTGAAATTCCCTATTTGGAGGACCAATCACTTAGGGATACCTATCTTAGCAACTTTGCATGTAAAACACTAGGAAAGGATTACTATTATTAGGATTACCGCGTTAAAAGCTTATGGGGAGCACATATGCCCTAGTTTCTCTCACATATTGATAATCAAAAGTTTGAATCCTTCTCACTTGTTACTTGATCAACAATCATTTACCTATTTACACGGGGGGGGGGGGGGCGCCGGGGGGGGGGGG